>JAWZYT010002782.1:0-43487 GCA_034508575.1 Petrolisthes manimaculis | reverse complement strand
TTCTTCTTATTCCTTCTTTCTTCTTCTTCTTCCTTCTTCTTCTTCCTTCTTTCTTCTTCTTCTTCCTCTTCTTCTTTCCTTCTTCTTCTTCCTTCTTTCTTCTTCTTCTTCCTTCTTCTTATTCCTTCTTTCTTCTTCTTCTTCCTTCTTCTTATTCCTTCTTTCTTCTTCTTCTTCCTTCTTCTTATTCCTTCTTTCTTCTTCTTCTTCCTTCTTCTTCTTCCTTCTTTCTTCTTCTTCTTCTTCTTCTTCTTCTTCCTTCTTCTTCTTCTTCTTCCTTCTTCTTATTCCTTCTTTCTTCTTCTTCTTCCTTCTTTCTTCTTCTTCTTCCTTCTTCTTCTTCCTTCTTCTTCTTCCTTCTTTCTTCTTCTTCTTCCTTCTTCTTATTCCTTGTTCCTTCTTCTTATTCCTCCTTTCTTCTTCCTTCTTTCTTCTTCTTCTTCCTTCTTCTTATTCCTTCTTTCTTCTTCTTCTTCCTTCTTCTTCTTCCTTCTTTCTTCTTCTTCTTCTTCTTCTTCTTCTTCCTTCTTTCTTCTCTCTTCCTTCTTCTTATTCCTTCTTTCTTCTTCTTCCTTCTTCTTCCTTCCTTCTTCTTTCTTCTTCTTCCTTCTTCTTCTTCCTTCTTCTTTCTTCTTCTCCTTCTTCTTCTTCCTTCTTCTTCTTCTTCTTCCTTCTTCTTTCTTCTTCTTCCTTCTTTCTTCTTCCTTCTTCCTTCTTCTTCTTCCTTCTCTTCTTCTTCTTCCTTCTTCTTCTTCTTCTCCTTCTTCTTCTTCCTTCTTCTTCTTCCTTCTTCTTCTTCTTCCTTCTTCTTCTTCCTTCTTCTTCTTCTTCCTTCTTCTTCTTCCTTCATTCCTTCTTCTTCTTCCTTCTTTCTTCTTCTTCTTTCTTCTTCTTCCTTCTTTTCTTCTTCTTCCTTCTTCTTCTTCCTTCTTTCTTCTTCTTCCTTCTTCTTATTCCTTCTTTCTTCTTCTTCCTTCTTCTTCTTCCTTCTTCTTTCTTCTTCTTCCTTCTTCTTCTTCCTTCTTTCTTCCTTCTTCTTCCTTCTTTCTTTTCTTCTCCTTCTTTCTTCTTCTTCCTTCTTCTTTCTTCTTCTTCCTTCTTTCTTCTTCTTCTTCCTTCTTCTTCTTCCTTCTTTCTTCTTCTTCTTCCTTCTTCTTATTCCTTCTTCTTCTTCTTCTTCCTTCTTCTTCTTCTTCTTTCTTCTTCTTCTTCTTCTTCCTTCTTCTTCTTCCTTCTTTCTTCTTCTTCTTCCTTCTTCTTATTCCTTCTTTCTTCTTCTTCTTCCTTCTTTCTTCTTCTTCCTTCTTTCTTCTTCTTCCTTCTTCTTCTTCCTTCTTTCTTCTTCTTCCTTCTTCTTCTTCCTTCTTTCTTCTTCTTCCTTCTTCTTCTTCCTTCTTCTTCTTCCTTCTTTCTTCTTCTTCTTCCTTCTTCTTCTTCCTTCTTCCTTCTTCTTCTTCCTTCTTTCTTCTTCTTCCTTCTTCTTCTTCCTTCTTTCTTCTTCTTCCTTCTTCTTATTCCTTCTTTCTTCTTCTTCCTTCTTCTTCTTCCTTCTTCTTTCTTCTTCTTCCTTCTTTCTTCTTCTTCTTCCTTCTTCTTCTTCCTTCTTTCTTCTTCTTCTTCCTTCTTCTTCTTTCTTCTTCTTCTTTCTTCTTCTTCTTCCTTCTTCTTATTCCTTCTTTCTTCTTCTTCTTCCTTCTTCTTATTCCTTCTTTCTTCTTCTTCTTCCTTCTTATTCCTTCTTTCTTCTTCTTCTTCCTTCTTCTTATTCCTTCTTTCTTCTTCTTCTTCCTTCTTCTTCTTCTTCCTTCTTTCTTCTTCTTCTTCCTTCTTCTTCTTCCTTCTTTCCTTCTTCTTCTTCCTTCTTCTTCTTCTTCTTTCTTCTTCTTCTTCCTTCTTCTTCTTCCTTCTTTCTTCTTCTTCTTCCTTCTTTCTTCTTCTTCCTTCTTTCTTCTTCTTCCTTCTTCTTCTTCCTTCTTTCTTCTTCTTCTTCTTCTTCTTCCTTCTTTCTTCTTCTTCCTTCTTCTTCTTCCTTCTTCTTCTTCCTTCTTCTTCTTCTTCCTTCTTCTTCTTCCTTCTTCCTTCTCTTCTTCCTTCTTTCTTCTTCTTCCTTCTTCTTCTTCCTTCTTTCTTCTTCTTCCTTCTTCTTATTCCTTCTTTCTTCTTCTTCCTTCTTCTTCTTCCTTCTTCTTTCTTCTTCTTCCTTCTTTCTTCTCCTTCTTCCTTCTTCTTCTTCCTTCTTTCTTCTTCTTCTTCCTTCTTCTTCTTTCTTCTTCTTCTTTCTTCTTCTTCTTCCTTCTTCTTATTCCTTCTTTCTTCTTCTTCTTCCTTCTTCTTATTCCTTCTTTCTTCTTCTTCTTCCTTCTTATTCCTTCTTTCTTCTTCTTCTTCCTTCTTCTTATTCCTTCTTTCTTCTTCTTCTTCCTTCTTCTTCTTCTTCCTTCTTTCTTCTTCTTCTTCCTTCTTCTTCTTCCTTCTTTCTTCTTCTTCTTCCTTCTTCTTCTTCCTTCTTTCTTCTTCTTCTTCCTTCTTCTTCTTCCTTCTTTCTTCTTCTTCTTCCTTCTTCTTATTCCTTCTTTCTTCTTCTTCTTCCTTCTTTCTTCTTCTTCCTTCTTCTTCTTCTTCCTTCTTCTTCTTCCTTCTTCTTCTTCCTTCTTTCTTCTTCTTCTTCCTTTTTTCTTCTTCTTCCTTCTTTCTTCTTCTTTCTTCTTCTTCCTTCTTCTTCTTCTTATTCCTTCTTTCTTCTTCTTCTTCCTTCTTCTTATTCCTTCTTTCTTCTTCTTCTTCCTTCTTCTTATTCCTTTTTTCTTCTTCTTCTTCCTTCTTCTTATTCCTTCTTTCTTCTTCTTCTTCTTCTTCCTTCTTTCTTCTTCTTCTTCCTTCTTCTTATTCCTTCTTTCTTCTTCTTCTTCCTTCTTCTTCTTCCTTCTTTCTTCTTCTTCCTTCTTCTTATTCCTTCTTCCTTCTTCTTCTTCCTTCTTCTTCTTCCTTCTTCCTTCTTCTTCTTCCTTCTTCTTCTTCCTTCTTTCTTCTTTTTCTTCCTTCTTCTTCTTCCTTCTTTCTTCTTCTTCTTCCTTCTTCTTCTTCCTTCTTTCTTCTTCTTCTTCCTTCTTCTTCTTCCTTCTTTCTTTTTCTTCCTTCTTCTTCTTCCTTCTTTCTTCTTCTTCCTTTTTCTTCTTCCTTCTTTCTTCTTCTTCCTTCTTCTTCTTCCTTCCTTCTTCTTCTTCCTTCTTTCTTCTTCCTTCTTTCTTCTTCTTCCTTCTTCTTCTTCCTTCTTTCTTCTACTTCCTTCTTCTTCTTCCTTCTTTCTTCCTCTTCCTTCTTCTTCTTCCTTCTTTCTTCTTCTTCCTTCTTCTTCTTCCTTCTTTCTTCTTCTTCCTTCTTCTTCTTCCTTCTTTCTTCTTCTTCCTTCTTCTTCTTCTTCTTCCTTCTTCTTCTTCCTTCTTTCTTCTTCTTCCTTCTTCTTCTTCCTTCTTTCTTCTTCTTCCTTCTTCTTCTTCCTTCTTTCTTCTTCTTCCTTCTTCTTCTTCCTTCTTTCTTCTTCTTCCTTCTTTCTTCTTCCTTCTTTCTTCTTCTTCCTTCTTCTTCTTCTTTCTTTCTTCTTCTTCCTTCTTCTTCCTTCTTCTTCTTCCTTCTTCCTTCTTCTTCTTCCTTCTTCTTATTCCTTCTTTCTTCTTCTTCTTCCTTCTTCTTATTCCTTCTTTCTTCTTCTTCTTCCTTCTTCTTCTTCCTTCTTTCTTCTTCTTCTTCCTTCTTCTTCCTTCTTCTTCTTCCTTCTTTCTTCTTCTTCTTCCTTCTTCTTATTCCTTCTTTCTTCTTCTTCTTCCTTCTTCTTATTCCTTCTTTCTTCTTCTTCTTCCTTCTTCTTATTCCTTCTTTCTTCTTCTTCTTCCTTCTTCTTATTCCTTCTTTCTTCTTCTTCTTCCTTCTTCTTCTTCCTTCTTTCTTCTTCTTCTTCCTTCTTCTTATTCCTTCTTTCTTCTTCTTCTTCCTTCTTCTTCTTCCTTCTTCTTCTTCTTCTTCCTTCTTCTTCTTCCTTCTTTCTTTTTCTTCTTCCTTCTTCTTCTTCCTTCTTCCTTCTTCTTCTTCCTTCTTTCTTCTTCTTCTTCCTTCTTCTTCTTCCTTCTTCCTTCTTCTTCTTCCTTCTTTCTTCTTCTTCCTTCTTCTTCTTCCTTCTTTCTTCTTCTTCCTTCTTCTTCTTCCTTCTTCTTCTTCTTCTTCCTTCTTCTTCTTCCTTCTTCTTCTTCCTTCTTCTTCTTCCTTCTTTCTTCTTCTTCCGTGCTGAGGCTGACTGGGATGGACGTGGCTTCAGTGATGTGCAGGAGAGGCTGTTGGGTAAACTAGAGACAAAAAGACTGAACCTGAACTATAGGGGAATGGCAATGTTAAGAGACGGAATGGTTGGATATCGAGACGAGGTGGATATGACTGGCCGTGTGGGGCATGAGTTCAGCCTGGCAACACAAGACCCAAACAGACACGTGGATTTGAGTCAGGGTGCTTAGTGAATCCTAAGCTGGTGAAGTGTTGTATGCACGTTGGTAAAGAGAAGAGGGAGGGATGGATGGAAGGGGCCTGTCTTGTGTTGATACCGAAGAGAGAACAGGGTGGTTGTAACTTGTGTTGCTGTCGTAGAAGGATTAGTTGTCGTAGTTGTTGTTGTAATCATATTTGTTGCTATTTTGGTTGTAATTGTAATTGCTGTCATCGGTGTTTTTTTCAAAATTTTATTATTATTCTTGTTGTTGTCAATGTTGTTGCCGTCATTGTTTTTATTTTTTTTTGTTTCTGATGTTGTCATTCCTGTTGCCGCAGTTGTTGTTGTTATTGTTGTTATTATATTTGTTGCTGTTGTTGTTGTTGTTATTGTTGTTATTGTATTTGTTGTTGTTGTTGTTATTGTTGTTATTGTATTTGTTGTTGTTGTTGTTATTGTTGTTATTGTATTTGTTGTTGTTGTATTTGTTGTTGTTGTATTTGTTTGTGGGGGAGGGTGTGTGATCGTGTTGTTGTATTTAGGTGTAGTGCAGGTGTGTGGCGTTAATTAAAGTTGCGGTGTTGTGCTGTTCTCTTTGTGTTGTATGTCGGGTGTGAAAAACGGTGTTGTGTTGTTTTGCGTTGACACACAAACAGACAGAGCAAGTCAGGTATAGACAGACAGCGAAAGACAGAATCTGACAGACAAGCAAACAGACATACGGTACAGCTAGATAAACATACAGAAAAACAGACACAAACAAACAGACAGACACAAAGAGAGAAAGAGAGACAGACAAAGAGATAGAGCAAGTCAGGTATAGACAGACAACGAAAGACAAAAGCTGACAGACAAGTAAATAGATATATAGTACAGCCAGACAGACAGACACAGAGATATAACTAGAGTGAGAGCAGGGGATATTATGGAGGGACAGACAACACAAGGGAGGTGAGGTGAGGGAGGGAAGGTGGGTTGGGTTGGGTTGGGTTGGGTGGGGCAGTACATGTATCAGAGCTAATAATGTGATAGGTGTGCGCCTGAGTGGTTGATGGCTGTGTTGTGGTGGAGGCTGGGTGGGTAATGGTGCGGAAAACGGTGCCGAGCTGTGATGGTGACACTCTGATGCTCTGGCTGCCCACTCCTGTAATGAGGTGACAGCCAGGGAAGTATAGGAAGGTAGGGAGGGTGTGTATTATGGGTTCAACTTGGTAGGATGGAAGAGGTGGAGAAAGGAAAAGGAAAAGAAGAAAGTTAATAGGTAAGGTATGTTGGTAGGATGCAAATGGTATATAAAGGAAAGGAGAGAGTTTATTGTGGTAGAATGAAAGAGGTGGAGAAAGGAAAAGAAGGGAGGAAGTAGATAAGGAGGAAGAGTATGTTGGTAGGATGGAAGAGGATATTCAAAAGATACTACTGCTAATCCGGTCATCTGTAAGTTAATAATAAGTTAATAATGAAATCTTACTTGTATTCTTAATTCAGAGAAAATTGAACTGGTCTATCGGTCACAACTTTTCCATCTACACTGTTACTCATCACCTTCCCTTCTCATTCCTTCTCATTACATTCCCTACCGTTACCCTTCCAGTCATCCTCATTCAACATACCTTACTACACACACACACACACACACTCTCTCTCTCTCTCTCTCTCTCTCTCTCTCTCTCTCTCTCTCTCTCTCTCTCTCTCTCTCTCTCTCATGTCTGCTCTTCGTCAACTGGCTATTGTGCGTGGTCTTCTCAGCCAGCCGGCCTCTCACAAGACAACTCTTTCTCTCTTTGTCCTCCTGTGTCTGCCTTACTGCTGCTCTCTTGTCCTCCCCCTCTTCCCCTCCCTCCTCCTTCCCCCATCCTCCTCCTCTTCCTCTTCTCCTCCTCCTCCTCTTCCCCTCCTCTCCTCCTCCTTCTCATCTTCCCCTCCTCCTCTTTCCATCATCCTCCTCCTCTTCCCATCCTTCCCATCCTCTTCCCCTCCTCCTCCTCCTCTTCCTCCTACTCTTTCCCTCCTCCTTCTCCTCCTTTTTTCCTTCATTTTTATCGTCTTCTATACTTCTCTTATTGCTTCCTCTCGTCCTTCTTCTTTTGGGCTTTCCTTAGGTTTACTCATTGTCTTTTTTCTTCAGTTGTCTTGTTCTCTTTCTTTCTTCTGTTTTACCCTCCTTATGCTCTTCCTTCTTTTGGTGTTTGTATTTTTATTTCCTTCTCTTTCTTCTTTGTGTTTGTATTTCTACTTCCTTCTCTTTCTGATCCTTCTTCCATAATTATTGCTCACATATTGCCCCGTTATTTCTCTTCCCTGCATGTTCCTTCCTTCCTTCCCTCCCTCCCCTCATTAAAACTACCTTGTATCCCCTCGTGTGCAAATCACCAACGTATGTGTCTTGGTGTATGTGTCCTGATTATGTCTCGGAATAAGGGTCTCGTGTCCTAAGTTAAGAGACCCGTCATAGTTTATAAGGGGCGCGAGATTATGATGAGAAATGATTAGGGTAGCTCAGTTCGTGTCCGTTCTATCCCCTTTTCTTCATTCGTGGACTTACATTCATTGCCGTCTGTGTTGCAGTCAGCTGATGGTTGGGGGTTGGGGGTTGGAGGGGTCTGGAATACGAGCTGTCACACTAAATGTTCTTGGAATAGTGAAGGCGACAGTACGTGTATAAGTGTCTGGGAGATATTTATGTCCTTGGTAACGTGGCTGGCAAGATGTTAATGCTGCGAGGCGGGCGGGTACCAAGTGCGCCGCTGACATAATTCTTAATTAAGCGTGATTAATATTCCATTTACAGAGCAAGGGGAAGGGGCGGGAGTGTAGAGGTACGCAGGGTGGATGAATGAATGGCTCGGTGTGACGGTGGGTTGGGTTGGGGTGTACTGTATGGTGGGGAAGGGGAGTAGTTGGGGCGAGAAGGTATGTAGTTGTGGGGGGGTGTAGGGTTCGGAATTGAAGTGGGTGATTTGGATGTAGTGTGTGTGTGTGTGTGTGTGCGAAATTTGATAAAGGATGTATGTAGTGTAGTGAATGTCTAAATGGATATAGGAATAGGAGTGATGGGATAAGTGAATGTAATGGTGCAGGGATGGGTGTAGTGTTTGTGGTAGTGGTGGTGTGCTGAGGCTGACTGGGATGGACGTGGCTTCAGTGATGTGCAGGAGAGGCTGTTGGGTAAACTAGAGAGAAAAAGACTGAACCTGAACTATAGGGGAATGGCAATGTTAAGAGACGGAATGGTTGGATATCGAGACGAGGTGGATATGACTGGCCGTGTGGGGCATGAGTTCAGCCTGGCAACACAAGACCCAAACAGACACGTGGATTTGAGTCAGGGTGCTTAGTGAATCCTAAGCTGGTGAAGTGTTGTATGCACGTTGGTAAAGAGAAGAGGGATGGATGGATGGAAGGGGCCTGTCTTGTGTTGATACCGAAGAGAGAACAGGGTGGTTGTAACTTGTGTTGCTGTCGTAGAAGGATTAGTTGTCGTAGTTGTTGTTGTAATCATATTTGTTGCTATTTTGGTTGTAATTGTAATTGCTGTCATCGGTGTTTTTTTCAAAATTTTATTATTATTCTTGTTGTTGTCAATGTTGTTGCCGTCATTGTTTTTATTTTTTTTTGTTTCTGATGTTGTCATTCCTGTTGCCGCAGTTGTTGTTGTTATTGTTGTTATTATATTTGTTGCTGTTGTTGTTGTTGTTATTGTTGTTATTGTATTTGTTGTTGTTGTTGTTATTGTTGTTATTGTATTTGTTGTTGTTGTTGTTATTGTTGTTATTGTATTTGTTGTTGTTGTATTTGTTGTTGTTGTATTTGTTTGTGGGGGAGGGTGTGTGATCGTGTTGTTGTATTTAGGTGTAGTGCAGGTGTGTGGCGTTAATTAAAGTTGCGGTGTTGTGCTGTTCTCTTTGTGTTGTATGTCGGGTGTGAAAAACGGTGTTGTGTTGTTTTGCGTTGACACACAAACAGACAGAGCAAGTCAGGTATAGACAGACAGCGAAAGACAGAATCTGACAGACAAGCAAACAGACATACGGTACAGCTAGATAAACATACAGAAAAACAGACACAAACAAACAGACAGACACAAAGAGAGAAAGAGAGACAGACAAAGAGATAGAGCAAGTCAGGTATAGACAGAAAACGAAAGACAAAAGCTGACAGACAAGTAAATAGATATATAGTACAGCCAGACAGACAGACACAGAGATATAACTAGAGTGAGAGCAGGGGATATTATGGAGGGACAGACAACACAAGGGAGGTGAGGTGAGGGAGGGAAGGTGGGTTGGGTTGGGTTGGGTTGGGTGGGGCAGTACATGTATCAGAGCTAATAATGTGATAGGTGTGCGCCTGAGTGGTTGATGGCTGTGTTGTGGTGGAGGCTGGGTGGGTAATGGTGCGGAAAACGGTGCCGAGCTGTGATGGTGACACTCTGATGCTCTGGCTGCCCACTCCTGTAATGAGGTGACAGCCAGGGAAGTATAGGAAGGTAGGGAGGGTGTGTATTATGGGTTCAACTTGGTAGGATGGAAGAGGTGGAGAAAGGAAAAGGAAAAGAAGAAAGTTAATATAGGTAAGGTATATTGGTATAGGATGCAAATGGTGCAGAAAGGAAAGGAGAGAGTTTATTGTGGTAGAATGAAAGAGGTGGAGAAAGGAAAAGAAGGGAGGAAGTAGATAAGGAGGAAGAGTATGTTGGTAGGATGGAAGAGGATATTCAAAAGATACTACTGCTAATCCGGTCATCTGTAAGTTAATAATAAGTTAATAATGAAATCTTACTTGTATTCTTAATTCAGAGAAAATTGAACTGGTCTATCGGTCACAACTTTTCCATCTACACTGTTACTCATCACCTTCCCTTCTCATTCCTTCTCATTACATTCCCTACCGTTACCCTTCCAGTCATCCTCATTCAACATACCTTACTACACACACACACACACACACACTCTCTCTCTCTCTCTCTCTCTCTCTCTCTCTCTCTCTCTCTCTCTCTCTCTCTCTCTCACACACACGCACACACACACACACACACACACTCACTCACTCACTCACTCACTCACTCACTCACTCACTCTCTCTCTCTCTCTCTCTCTCTCTCTCTCTCTCTCTCTCTCTCTCTCTTACACACATTCACACACAACCACAACAGCAACAGCAACAGCCGTGTAATCACCTCTAATGAGTAGTTGGTTCTCTACAAAGTACCAACACCTCTGTCCTTGTTTATGCTCATCACCCGGTGCTCTATACTGACATATTCTCATCATATTAGCGTGTTAATGCATCTGCAAATATGTACAGTTTAGTGCAAATTATAACACGGGTGGAATGTATTTTGATTCAGGTGTGTGTGTGTGTGTATGAGAGAGAGAGAGAGAGAGAGAGAGAGAGAGAGAGAGAGAGAGAGAGAGAGAGGTGTTAATTGAGTGAAGTGAGGTTTGGTTGAATAATTATATAGAGAAGGATGTGGGACTGGCTGGGGTTGGGTGAGTTTTGATATTTAGTTAGTCAGATTAGGTAACTGCATGTACTTTATAATGAAGTTGGTCTAGGAAAGGAGGGAAATGTAAGCTGAAGTTTCATGGTACAGAAGTGCAAAAAGTTACAAAAAATGGATGCAATGTGCTAAAGGAGGGAGGAGAGACAGTGAACTTATGATTGACATGGCTGGAAGTAGAATTAAGAGTTGAAGATTGAGATGGATTAGGATGGAGTGCCAGAGATGTGGAGGTTGAAGGATGTGATGGAGAGGGATGGAGGAAGGGGAGTGTGAAGGTTGAAGGATGTAAGGAAGGGAGAGGGAGGGAGAGGAGTGTGATGGTTGAGGATGAGAGGAAGGAAGGGGAGAAGGGATGGGGGAAGAGAGGAGGGGAAGGGGGACGTAGGACAGGGCGTGAGGGGATGGGGGCGTGAGGGGGGGGGCGGGGGGAGACTCGTGCCTGACCATCACCACGTGCGTGTCATTAGTCGTGTGAGCCTGACGAGTTTCCGGTAGGGGAGGGGAGCCATAGCTGTGTGCGTGAGGGAGGAGGAGGGGGAGGGGGAGGGGGAGGAGGAGGAATGGGAGGGGGTACCGCTCCCTGTGATGCAGTCAGGTAAAGTGAGGTGTGTGCAGAGTGTGAGGTGTGATATAAGGTGTGTAGAGAGTGTGTGGTGAGGTAAGATGTAAAGAGAGTGTGAGAAGTGAGAGTGCAAGGTGAGGTGAAATGTTGTGTGGTGAGATGATGGTGATATTGTGTGTTTATGTAGAGAGAATGAGATGTATGGTGTAGGTGTGAAGAGAGTGAAGTTTAGGGTGAGTTAAGAGTAAGAGTAAGTGGGTAAGTGAGGTGAGAAATATCTAGAGTAAGAAGTAATGTGGAGATGTGTAGAGAGTTCAAGGTAACGTTATGTTTTGTGGAGACTGTGTAGTGAGGGTGTGTAATGAGTGAAAGTGAGCTGAGGAAAGATGAAGTGTGCTGTGTGTAAACGAAAGGTAAGTGGCAAAGTGTAAGTGTACAAGACAAGTGTTAAGGGATGAAGGTGAGTTGAGGAAAGATGAAGTGTGCTGTGTGTAAACGAAAAGTAAGTGGCAAAGTGTAAGTGTAGAGGAGAAGAGTAGGGTGTTAAAGGGATGAAGAGTAGGAGGAACAATGGGTTGGATTCAAATGGTGGGGCGCATGAAGTGACGCAGATAGGCAGGGGTAATACATGAGGGGTTGAGGGAGACTGGATAGAGGAAAGGGGATACAAGACTATAGGAGTTGGGGTGAAGCATGAAGGGGCTGAGATACCAGATGAAGAGGGATGGGGGTGTGGAGGGGACATGGAGGAATGAGGTGAGGGGTTGGAGGTGTCGACTGGGAGGGACAACGGGAGTACTGGATGAAGCGTTGAGGTGGGGGGGCACTAAATAAAGAAAGGAGTAGGGACGGGAGAGTAGGTGGGTTGGGTACTAGGTGAATCGACAGAGGAAGGGGCTGTGGGAGGGGGGAGGGGAAAGGGGGTGGGCGGGGGGAGTGGGGGAAAGGGTACTAGAATAGGCGACGGGGGGCATAGAGGGGTTTACTATACAAAGGGGTCGGGTGGAGGGGATCGGCGTCAGTGAACACCCCATATGGTCATGCCGGCTGGTAATTATCTCAAGCCACAGCTGACGGCCACCCACGCCACGCCACGCCCACCACAACACAACACACCACCGTAATCATGTTGGCAGCGTGTATGGAAGGTGTGAGAGTGTTGAAAATGTGTGTGTGAGAGGTGTGGGAGTGTTGAAAAGTGTAGAAGAAGTGTGTATGTGAAGGTGTGGGAGTGTTGAAAAGGTGTGGAAAGTGTGAGAATGTGTATGGGAAATATAAGGATATGTAAGGGAAATGTGTGAAAGATGTAGGGGTGTGTCCGGTAAGTGTGGAGGCTTGTGTGGTAGGTGTGGGGGCGCATGTGACTAATAGAAATAAGTATATATATATATAATAATATATGCTCATGTGTTTTAGAAAAGGATAAGTAAAATGAAGAAATAAAATGGGTAAGAAAGGAGAGGCGTGGGGTGGGGACAAATCAGGAGAGGGAAGGCTGGAGACAAACAAGGTGTTAGATGAGATGAGAGGGAGGGAGGGAGGGAGAGGTCGTTGGTCTCTCCCACAAGACACACATCCATCCTTCTGAACTATAGAATATAACCTTATTTGATGATGATGATGATGAAAACGTACAGAGACACATTGTGCAACCTTCAACTATTACTTATTTAAACCAAACTCTTGATGGCACCCTGCAGCAGCATTAGGCTATTCAACATCCTTTTCAATCTCAACACAAACAGTATATAGTCAGGATAAGACAGATTAGGACTACTCTCAGTTGGTAACTAAGACTGATAATTCTACACTGCATGTGAGTGGAGCTTTTATACACGAGTCCCTAAGAGTTTGATTTTAGTACCGTCTTGCATGGTTTTGACGATTTGTAGATTTATTAATTCAGGTCCCCGTTGCTTTATTTCTGCATAAGTCGTAGCCAATATAAAGTTTATATGGTGCGCGCTCGTCTGAGTCAGTGGCAGACATTCAAGCGTCGGAATTCCCTGTGACAAGAATGAGAATGTTAAGTAAGTGTCCCTCACAGTAGGTTAAACATTCATTGACGCTTTCTCACCCGAAGTAGGAGTAGCAAAATATCAATAAGAAGATTCCTATCAAATGGTGCGTATCATACAACATAGAGTCTGAAAAATTCCAACACTGACTTTATTGACAGACATCTATGCTCTCTCTCTCTCTCTGTGTGTGTGTGTGTGTGTGAGTTGGAAGGTGGGATGTATGGGGAGGAAATAACAAGATTGGCTTGGAGTAAATCGAATAGGGGAGAGGATGTGTCGGAGGGGGAAAAGGGAGGCAAGCGAGAGGTGTCGGAGGGAAAGGAAGGAAGGAAGGAAGGAAGAGAATATGGTGAAGGGAAAGATGAGAGTAGTAGACACACACACACACACACACACACATACACACACACACAGAAAGAGAGAGAGAGATTGTAAGTAAATTAGAGACACAAAAAGTAAGAGAAAGAGAGGGAAGAGAGAGAGAGACATCGTCAGAGAAAAATCAAGGCATAGAGTAGAGACGAAGGTTTGAAAGTAGGGGAAGGAGGAGAATATAAGTGGAGAGAGAGAGAGAGAGAGAGGAGGAGAGAAGGAGGTGCTGGGAGGAGAGATGCTAGATAAGGCTAGGAAGGGAGAGAGCTGATGCGAGAAAAAGAGAGAGAGAGAGGGAGAGAGAGAAGGAGGTGCTGGGAGGAGAGATGCTAGATAAGGCTGATGTGAGAAGGGTAGGATGAAAAGAAGGGAATATTGTGGCGAGCGGTGGCGAATGATCGAACCAACACCCACTGAAAAGACGATGAAATGTGAGGAAAGCAATTTACGTGGAAGAGATGGGGAAAAAATAAAATAAGATAAAATAAAAAAAACCTACGTGCAAGAGATGGAAAACAAAAATAAAATAAGATAATAATAAAAAAAATACCGTCCCATGTTGTAATAAATACTTTGAGATATTATACTTATTGGTTAGAGACTATTGATATTATACTTATAGAAATATATGATGAAATTATATAGAGTGGGGAAGGTATGGATACAGTATATGTGAAAATAATATTATATAGAGAGTGGAGAGAGATATAGACATTTTGACAGAGGAGGTGGATAGACATATAGATAGAGAGATAGTGAATGAGAAAGGCAGGGTAAAAGATAGTGGAAGTAAGTGAGGGAGTGAGCGAGTGTGAGAGGCGGCCGATCAGAGAGAGAGAGAGAGAGAAAGTGAGAGAGAAAGAGAGAGAGAGTAGCTGCTGTTCATTTAAACGGATGAACAGAAAGAGAGAACAAAAAATTAAATAAACGGGTGAGAAAGTGAACAAACCAGTGTGTGTGTGTGTGTGTAGGTGTGTGTGTGTGTGTGTGTGTGCAGGTGTGTGTGTGTGTGTGTGTATGTGAGCAAGACTAACGGGCGCTCAGATAAACGATAGCCCAGAAATAGATAAGATAGATATAGAAAGACAGCAAGAGATAGATATTTAAATAGATAGATAGAGAAGTAAAATGAGAATAAAGATAGGAAGAGTAAACGGAAAAAATTGAGAGAGAGAGAGAGAGAGAGAGAGAGAGAGAGAGAGAGAGAGAGAGAGAGAGAGAGATGTGGCGTTCAGTCAGAGAGAGTAGAGAGAGTAGGCTAACTAGCGTTCAACCACACACACACAGACACAAAGAGAGAGAGAGAGAGAGAGAGAGAGAAAGAGTAGTGAGAGAGTAGTGAGAGTAGCCAGCGTTTAGTCACCTAGAAAGAGAGAGAGAGAGAGAGTTGAGTCCATCTGGCCGCGGTAACAACACTGGCCCCAAATTGTTTCGAGATAGGTCCTTCCTTTTTATTGCGCGCGTATTTTATTGTCCAATATCCCGAATGTTGTGAAAATGTGGGTATAACAATTAAAGCCTTCCACTGGATTGATATTCATGACCAAAATATCAATTGGTCGTCGCGTGTGGAACTGTTTCTACCACCAACCTAACCTAACCTAACCTAGCCTAACCTAACCTAACCTAAACCAACCTAACCTAACCTAACCTAACCTAACTAACCCCCTCAGGACTAGGCACAGGCTAAGTCAGGCACTGTTTTTTTTGCTTTGGCCTTTGAGTTTTTTTTTTTTTTGTGTGTGTGTGTGATGTGTGTGTGTGTGTGTGTGAGAGAGAGAGAGAGAGAATAAGTGAATGTGTGTGTATGTGTATGTGTGTGTGTGAGTGTGTGTGTTTGAGAGAGAGAGAGAGAGAGAGAGAGAGAGAGAGAGAGAGAAGAGAGAGAGAGAGAGAGAGGAGAGAGAGAGAGAGAGAGAGAGAGAGAGAGAGAGAGAGAGAGAGAGAGAGAGAGAGATGAGAATAGATATAGTGCAGTATTTTTTTTTGTTAAGTTCTTTATTTTACAGTACATTATAGGCAACATTTCAGAGTCCCCTAAACTACAGTATACAGTAGACTAATTAATGGGGAGTCACGGTGCTCAATGGGCCTATAACGCTAACTTCAAACTGAGAGTAAATATCAATATTGACACATACATTACCAGGCCAGAGGGGCGGGTTTAGGTGGTCCAGCCAGAGGGGGAGGAAGGACGCTCACTCATCCACCTCGGGGCCCAGTGTTCCCAAGTCTAGTCCAGTTGGGGGCAGGGTGTCATGGTGTAGTGTTCCCCAAGTATCTTACTGTGTAGGGAAGTTGTGATAGTGTAGTGTTCCCAAGTTCCTTAGTGTGTAGGGAACTTCTGCTGGTGTAGTGTCCCCCAAGTTTCTTACTGTGTAGGGAAGTTGTGATATTGTAGTGTTTCCAAGTATCTTAGTGTGTAGGGAAGTCGTGATGGTGTAGTGTCCCCAAGTTTTATGTATAATATAGTACATGGGAAGTGTGTCTGTTAGTGAGGCCAATATTACATAGGAATATGATTAGGTCAGATTAGTTTAGATCAGGTTTAAGTATGGACGAGTTAGTTTCTTTCTTTGACCACGTTGTACTTACTATCGCTTACAACATAATTACTGATCAAATCAACTCTCTCGTCGTTACATCTAAATTGAAGAATATTTGCACCAGGGTAAGAAATTGCAAGGTAGGAAGAGAGATCACTATATTTTGTTGAGTAATGTACAGTCGCGGCACATATTCCTAGACCAGGGAGTAAGGGGATGTCTGTTCAAGGACTATGTGCCATGACTGTACATGTAACATAAAAAAGGTCAACAACAACAATGAATGAATGCAACTGCTCAACCGGTGTGTGTTTGAGTCTCATCGTGGCAGTGGTGTTTCTCCCAAAGTTTAGAGTGGAATATTAATGGAAACACACAATCCTCGCCGCCTCCATAGTTTACCAATAATGGAGTATAAATATTATGACAGATTTGGAGCGACGACCCGACCCCCACCCACCCACCCACCTCCTCTCTACCGTCCCCAACCCACCAATGCCTCTGTGGGGATATAATAGAAGAGTTTCCCCCTTTATAACCCAGAGCCCCCCGACGTAGAAAACGAATCCATCATCTTTATCGGCTCTCACTGCCCTCTTCTCTCCCTTGTTCCTCCTCCTCCTACTCTGAGAGGGAGAGGGAGAGAGGGAAGGGAAGGATGGAGGTGAAAAAAATTAGGGGAGAGAGGGGGAGGAAGTACAAAAAAGAGAGGGTAGTGGAGTTATCTTACTCACCAGAAAGAAATATATTGTGTTTTCTTCTCATGTGATTTTGGTTATTTCCCCTCACTCTCACCCTTATCCCCTCCACCCCTCCCACTACAGTAGTCCCCCTACGTTGTTGCTCCTCTCTACTTTGCCATCAGCCTCTCCCTTCCTTCTGTCTGTCTCTTCTCATCAGCCTCTTGTCTTCTCCATTCCCCTTTATTCTTCTAGTAATATAAGGGGAGGGGAGGATAGTAAGGAGTCTTGGAATATCCTTATTGGACAGTTTGTGGTTTTTATTTTTGTATAATTTATCTTCTTAATTAAATGGTTTCCACTATAATTAATGTATAGCAACAACTATATTCAGTGTTGCTTATATAGTTTTTTTCTTATTTGAATTATTGTTTGTTTCATGAAGGTATATCAGTAAATGAGAATGATAGACTTTGACACCAGCAAGGATAGAGAGAGTGACAACACAAACCAAGAGTGACAACAGTGAAAACCAACAGTTACAACGATTCTAGTGACAGACAACAGAGATGACAACACCAGCGACGAAAGACAGGTCCAGCCAGACACATCAACAACACGAGAGCCAACTAAGACTCCATTAGACTAACATGAAGACATTACAAGTTTACAACACTACCACCACGATTGCTAAAAATAGAGCAGAAGGACACACAATGACGACCGCGACTACGAGTGCCACTGAAAAAAATTGAGTGACAGTGACGACAACTTGTACTGCTCTAACCAACTCCAGTGCCAACAGGAAACAGAACAATGAGTGACAGATAATGATGACAACATTACCACGTTCTCCAACAGTGACATAAAGACAAGAGGCAAATAAACAGTGCCAGCCAGTTAGACAACCAGCCAGCCAGTCAACCAACCAGTCAGTCAATCAGCCA
Organism: Petrolisthes manimaculis; assembly: GCA_034508575.1. Taxonomy (NCBI): domain Eukaryota; kingdom Metazoa; phylum Arthropoda; class Malacostraca; order Decapoda; family Porcellanidae; genus Petrolisthes; species Petrolisthes manimaculis. Next base: position 26,382 of record JAWZYT010002782.1, on the reverse strand, counting down.
GTCAGCCAGCCAGTCAGTCAGTCAGTCAGTCATCCAGCCAGTCAGTCAGTCAGTCATCCAGCCAGCCAGTAAAACACCCAATCAAACAGCCAATCAACCAGCCAGCCTGTCAACTAGCCAGCCAGCCATCTAGTCAGCCAGTCAGCCAACCAACCAGCCAGCCAACCACCAGTCAGCCAGCCAGCCAGTCAGCCAGTCAACCAACCAGCCATCCAGCCAACCAGCCAACCAACCAGCCCCCTGTCCCCAACCGCCTCCAGCACATCGTAGCAACATTTGACCAGCGTACGGATATTATTGGAGCGAATCAACAAAAGATTATCATTATTCCCGGATTACCAAGAGATATGTTCATTATTATTACATTTTCAAGAGAAATGGAGGAAGTTTGGAATTTTAACGTCGGTCCCTGAAGTTGGTTGGTGCCTCGAGCGATGAATCTGTCTGTGTGTGTGTTGTGCTGTCTGGTTGTTTGGCTTTGATTTGGTTGGTTGTTTGGTTGGTTGGTTGTTTGGTTGGTGGGTTGGTTGATATGGTTGATGTATGGTGTCTTTCTCTGGTATGTTGGTTGATCATATTATTGTTGTTGGTTATGTTCACCATATAATTTGGTTGATAAAGTTGTGTGTAATTTTGTGTTGTCATTTGTTGTAGTTTGTGTTGTTGTTGTTGTCGTCGTGTATGTTATTGTTGTTTGTTGTTATTGTTGTTGTTGTTGTTGTTTTTGATGATGTCGTCTTTGTTGTTTTTGCTTTTGTTGTTGTTGTTTATGGTCTATTGTGCAGGAACTGTTTTTGTTTGTTGTTGGTGTTATTGTTGTTGTTGTTGTTGTTGTTGTTGTTTGACTGTCCTCCCTCTAGCGTCAGTAAACAAACCCTGGGCCTTCTGATCTATTTTAGGGAGTGTGTTTGGTGAGAGTTGCGAGGTGTTAGTTGGTTACCACACTCCCCTTAACGCTCCACACACTCCATTTTCATTAACTCGGTGACAGGAACCTTTTATTTATTTATTTTATTTATCTATCTATTTATTTTATTTCAAGTCGTGGCGTATAAAATCGTCTGGTGTGAGTCCTGCCTTGTGACATTACAGGTATTGTGTGAAAAAGGTTATATTAATCTATCTATACTTCTGTGCTAGTCCTCAAGTGATAAAGTGCCTGTGTGTGTGTGTGTGTGTGTGTGTGTGTGTGTGTTCGTTTGTTCTTTATGCATTCGGATTTTTTAACGCGCAATTTCGTGTTATGTGGTGCTCCAATCTCGTCTATTGTTCTCTCCATAAAACGTCCTTTCTGAATAACTTTTCCATATGTATGCTTTTCATGTTATATTTTTTCCACTTCGCACAAAAAGAGTATATTGAAAGATTGACGTTTTTCCCATTGAGGCTGTCAGTCAGGTCAGATATTGTATTTATTTATATGAACCCAGTGCTGTCTCGACAAGTTTTTGAAGATGGAACAATCAATGAGAGAACTATAGTATTGGCATCCACACCAATTTGAACCATGTTACCACCACCACCACCACCACCAGTCCACCCTCCCTCGTCACTCACTCACAGGGTACACATAGGAACAGTTTCTAATGAATGAGGTGACTGAATTCAATATAGTTTAGTCACTCACAAGTTGAACAGTTTCTAATGAATGAGGGGACTGAATTCAATACAGTTTAGTCACTCACAGGTTGGAACAGTTTCTAATGAATGAGGTGACCTGAATTCAATACAGTTTAGTCACTCACAAGTTGGAACAGTTAGTAATGAAGGATGTTGCTTTATTCTGTACAATTTAATACACTCTTCAGCATGAGGGGACCGAATACTTCTGATACAAAGTATGGTAAAGGGTCATATTGGAGTGTTAATCTAAGGCTGTATCATTTTCGAAAATAATCTAATTCGCTGATTTTCGAAAATTACTTAATTCTCTTATTCACGAAAATCGCCTAATTCACTGATTACAGAGAATTATTTCATTCGCTGATTTTCGAAAAACATCCAATACTTAGCAGAGTAAATGAGCAACGAGGCAAGATATAATATACTTACTCGACAAGAACAGTAGTAGAATGTTTATAATGGAAAAAAACCGTGATGTGAACTTTTAATATTTAGTATAAGTTGATTAAACACCACCTGGAATTGAGCTGGAGTTCCCTGGACACTCTCCGTTATACAACCACACCAGAACATATACATATACACTTTCTTTTAGTTTATGTACCCAACATCATTAATTTTGAATACCATCCATCGAATTTTAAAGGAGGATTAAGTTGTGTAAACACATTTTACCATACTGAACGATTTGTCCTAATTCTCCGGGAAGACGCATCTTTCCATATTTATTCGGTTAATTTTACTTGCATCATTTAAGTCCTCGTGGTTCACTCGAACACTTGAACCGTGTCACAAGAGGACCTGGGGGGAGGTGGGGGGCAAGAGTGGGGGGGGGGGGGGGGTAGAATGGGTGTTGTAAGAGGAAATTTTACAAGAGAAATTGAGGGATATTTCTACAAGAGGAGGAATGGAGGGATATTCTACAAGATGAGGAATGGAGGGATATTCTACAAGAGGAGGAATGGAGGGATATTCTACAAGAGGAGGAATGGAGGGATATTCTACAAGAGGAGGAATGGAGGGATATTCTACAAGAGGAGGAATGGAGGGATATTCTACAAGAGGAGGAATGGAGGGATATTCTACAAGAGGAGGAATGGAGGGATATTCTACAAGAGGAGGAGGAATGGAGGGATATTCTACAAGAGGAGGAATGGAGGGATATTCTACAAGAGGAGGAATGGAGGGATATTCTACAAGAGGAGGAATGGAATGACGGTTTTACAGGAGGAGGAATGGAGGGATATTCTACAAGAGGAGGAATGGAGGGATATTCTACAAGAGGAGGAATGGAGGGATATTCTACAAGAGGAGGAGGAATGGAGGGAAGTGTCGGAAGGGAAGAGAGGACCTGGAGGGGGTGTCTGAGGAGGTCCTTGCTGGGTCCACACGCTGATGAGGAATCTATTGAATACATTAGTTTGAGGTGATATATAAGTCGAGAGAGCGAATGGAAATGAGGGCCAAGACGGCAGAGTGTTGGGTTCGTACTCATGTAGTTGGTGGAGGAGGAAATAGGAAGAAGAGGAAACGAAAAGAGGAAAAGGAAACAGAAGAAGAGGAAACGGAAACAGGAAGAAGAGGAAACGGAAAGAGGAAAAGGAAACAGAAAGAAGAGGAAACGAAAAGAGGAAAAGGAAACAGGAAGAAGAGGAAACGAAAAGAGGAAAAAGAAACAGAAAGAAGAGGAAACGGAAAGAGGAAAAGGAAACGGAAGAATGAAGAAGGATGCCCACGATTCCTCAAAATAGGCTAGAAACCACCTCCCCTACTAATATCACTACAGTACAAGTCTGTTTCCTAGCATATATATATAGTTTGAGAGAATCATTTGGCTCCCCAAGTAGACCACAGACTGCCCTGAACACTGTATGGTTTCAAGTCCTCTGAGCCAGTGAGGACCATTCAGTTTTTTTTCAGGGACGAATCTGAGAGTAATTATAAGATGGATTGGTTTGTTGGTAATATTTTAGATGCCTTTGAACGGATTGCTTCTACTTTATATGACTGTGATTCTTTATAGTGTTGTTATCATTCATGTGTAAAACAGCTGGACATCTTAAACATTCTCATATATTTTACTCGATCGAAAACTAATCTAGCACCCCAACAGAATATAAAGATGCTCGACAAAACATTAACTCAGAACACTAATAGGTAAACACACACACACACACACACACACACACACACACACACACACACACACACACACACACACACAACACACACAGACACACACAGACACAATAATACAAATAATACCGGTGCTTACAAAAACCGACCTCTAGCATTAAGAGGACAAAAAAGGATGCTAACTTGTGAGAAACTTGAGATGGCACAGAGGGGAGGAAAGGAGAATTAACGGTGTGGGTGAGAAAGAGGAGGGAGTTGATTTACATATGTGCACGCGAGGGATTAACTGAGGGTGTGTTTCCGTGTGTATGTGTGTCTGTAAATGAGGCAGAGGATTAACTAAGAGAGAGAGAGAGAGAGAGAGAGAGAGAGAGAGAGAGAGAGAGAGAGAGAGAGAGAGAGGAGAGAGAGAGAGAGAGAGAGAGAGAGAGAGAGAGAGAGAGAGAGAGAGAGAGTATATCATTGTGTATGTGTTTGTTTGTTCGTATCTGTACGTGTGTATTTGCACATGTGTTTCTTTCTGTATATAATGTGTTTGTTTGCGTTTGTGTTACACAGGATACACAAATTGTTTACTAAAAAAAGAAGAATCTACATGGACGAAAAAAATAAGCAAGCAAGAATGTTTGTTTACTTGTGCCTATAATATTATCGTGTTCTGGGCCTATAATATATCGTGTTCTGGGCCTATAATATTATCGTGTTCTGGGCCTATAATATATCGTGTTCTGGAGCCTATAATATTATCGTGTTCTGGAGCCTATAATATATCGTGTTCTGGAGCCTGATGTTATGATTGGCTTTGGTGTGAGTAGGGAGGGAGGTAGGGAGGGAGAGACACAGTGACTCGGTGATGATAGCGTTCGTTCGTCCCGGAGCTTCAGAACGTTCCAATATTTTTCATATGTCAATAAAAATTCAGACGGACACCAAACTGTAAACTAAGTGACACGCGCTTTATTGGACTATCGGTTTATTGAAACTTTCATGAAAAACTTTATTTAAAGCCATTCAGTAGAATTTCCGATGAAAATCCATTGAGGAGGATGGTGTGAGGTGAGGCGAGCGTGAGGTAAGGGGAGGTGAGGTGGTGTGAGGTGAGGAGGATTGTGTGAGGTGAGGTGAGGCGTGAGGTGAGGGGAGATGAGGTGATGTGAAGTGAATTGAGATGGTATGAGTGAGGTGAGGTGAGATGAGATGGTGTGAGTGAGGTGAGATGAGATGGTGTGAGTGAGGTGAGATGAGATGGTGTGAGTGAGGTGAGATGAGATGGTGTGAGTGAGGTGAGATGAGATAAGGTCGTCTGCCCCCAGTGTTTCCCTCGCTGGCTGAACAGAGATTATTTGTCCTTCCTTCATCGTTCGTTGCCTTGGCCACCTGTGCTCCGTTTGGACTAATGCTTGTCCTGCAAACCTCGGAAAACACTTAAGAGGATAGTGGAAGCCTTATTTAGTGTGGCTGGAGAACGGACGGTGAATAATACGTCAATGTGATGCCTGGTTTAAGTTAATTTAGATATTTTGTTCAGGCATCACTTACATTTATCTCCAATTTTCTGACTACAGCACCTCCCAACACAAATCCAAGAAACCTTTTCTCTTGATAGTTGAGGCCTCAGATTGGTGTACTGTGCTTCACCACCGATTTATCTATTTAATGAGGCTACTGGGCAGAGAAACACACCAAGTTATTTTCTTACTACTTTCTCTCTCTCTCTCTCTCTCTCTCTCTCTCTCTCTCTCTCTCTCTCTCTCTCTCTCTCTCTCTCTCTCTCTCTCTCTCTCTCTCTCTCTCTCTCTCTCCTCCCCCCCCCTCTCTCTCTCCTCTCTCTCCGTCCTCTCTCTCTCTCTCTCTCTCTCTCTCTCTCTCTCTCTCTCTCTCTCTCTCTCTCTCTCTCCTCTCTCTCTCTCTCTCTCTCTCTCTCTCTCTCTCGTCTCTCTCTCTCTCTCTCTCTCTCTTGTATATACAGTAAGTTTAAGTTTTCCATTTTCTCTCTAGCTCTTTCAGATGACAGTCTAATTTGTTTTAATATATTCCCTTCCATTCCTTCCCCTCCCCTTCCCGTCTTCACTGTAGTAGAGGAGGAAGTGGGAGGGGTGGGTGGGGGTGGGGGTTGGGGGGTGGGTGGGGTTGGGGTCTCCGGAGAAAGTTTAAGGGGATAATCATTTGCCGACATATTGGAGTGCTACTGATTCCTCCTAACTATGCTGCAACACCCGGGACCCTATACTCGTAAACCTAAGGACCCTGTGATGTAGTCAGAAAAAATTGGAGGTAATGAGTCCTACAAATATTGCCACGAAACACCACCTATATGGAAGGAGCTTGTTTTATGGCATAGACAGGACGAATCAGAAGCCTCCAATTCCAATACACTGTTACAGGGTCCTTAAGTCGTCTGTTGTAATAAGACACAGAGTGGAGGAACCAATTCAACCACAAAATATGCCCGAATCTTCTAAGTTTTTGATGCCCCTTCGGTCCCAAGACAATTCCCTTCAGCTTGTCATAGTTCCATAATTTCTCGCTTTTTCGCCACAATTTACCATCACTCTGCTTTGTATCCTCCCCAGGCGGCATATGACTCAAACTGTGGCTGCAATTAATATTATTTTTTTTCTCTCATCATTCATCCTTTCCATTCTTCCGTTCTACTCCTCTTTTATCCTTTCTTTATTCTTAACCTCTTTTCATCTTTCCTCTCTTACCCTAATTTCCTAACTCCTTTGTCTTCCTTCCTTCCTTCCTTCCTACCTCCCTTAATTTCTCTCCCCTCTCTGTTTTTCCCTTCTGTTTATTCTACTTCCCTCCCTCCCTCATTTTTCTTTCGTCGCCTCATTTCCTTCCTCCCTCCTCTCTCGCTTTTTCCTTCTTCCCCATCCATTTACCCTGCTTCCCTCATTTTCACTCCTCCCCCTTCCTCCCTCATCATCTCCCTCCTCCCCCTCTCCCCTCTCCCTTCCTCCCTCATCATCTCCCCCTCCCCCCTTCCCTCTCCCCCTCCCCATGACACATCACCTGGAGTGCCTGTGGTAATGTGCCAGGTTTTGTGTGTTTGTGTGTGTGTGTGTGTGTGTGTGTGTGTGTTTGTTTGTGTGTGTGTTTGTGTGTGTGTGTGTGTGTGTGTGTATGTGTATGTGTGTATTCTGATATATGTTTCTGTGTTTGTGTTGGTGTTTCGTTGATAATTCCGTGTGATATTTGTGTTTTGTGGGGCCTGGTGTGTATGTTTACATATATATATATATATTTGCATGTATGTGTGTATATGTGTGTGTGTGTACGTTTGTGTGTGCGTGTTCCTGCAAACGTTTGTGTGTGTAAGTGTGTGTGTGTGTGTGTGTGTGTGTGTGTGTATATTCGTGCATACGTTTTGTGTGTGTGTGTGTGTGTGTGTCGTGGGATGGGTGGGTCCCTCTCTCTCTCTGCCCCCCCGCCCCTCATTTACCCCCCTTTTTTGACCCCCTCCCCTCCCCCTCCCCTCCCCTATTGTTATAAGGCCTCTCTGGGAATAAAACCGGGATTAGATTGTCTCAAGCATTGTGTGGGAAGTAGATACAAACGCCTTATATTGCCCCCCAGTATTGAAAGAGGATTGAACCTATTGTAATGTGGGTGAAAATGTCCCCGGGGTGTTTGGGGGGGAGGTGGGGGGGGTGTCGTGATGGGGGACGGGGGAGGAGGAGGAGGGGGGTGTCGTGATGGGGGACGGGGGGGGAGGAGGAGGAGGGGGGGTGTCGTGATGGGGGACGGGGGAGGAGGAGGATGGAGGAGGAGGGGGCATGAGTGGTTGGTTGTGATTTTTTTTTTTTATTTTTTTTTTATTTATACAGTATATTTTCCTGGTTGTCATCAGGGGAAGGTGATGGTGGTGGTATTATTGTTTATGTTATCATTTTCTCACACTCTTTTGCTCTCTCTTGGTGTTTCTGTTTTGTTTGTGTGTGTGTTTGTGTGTGTGTGTGTGTGTGTGTGTGTGTGTGTGTGTGTGTGTGTGTGTGTGTGTGTGTGTGTGTGTGTGTGTGTGTGTGTGTGTGTGTGTGTGTGTGTGTGTATGTGTGTACTCTTTCTCTCTATTTGTATCGGTTAGGGCTTGCTTGATTGATATTGTGATACTTTGATAATTCTCTTTCTCTCTCTGTCTCTCTCTCTCTCTCTCTCTCTCTCTCTCTCTCTCTCTATCTATCTATCTATCTATCTATCTATCTATCTATCTATCTATCTATCTATCTATCTATCTATCTTCTGTTGTAAGCCTGTCACTCAGCCACAAGAGAAATAAAATATATCATAAATTCAGATGAGGTATGAGATAAAAAAATCTTCGAGACAGGATGGAGTAGACAGACGGTAGACAGAGAAGTGAAGGGTAACTGAGAATATGTAAGTGAATATATACTAAAGTCAGAATGGGCTGATTACAGTTACAGATTTTACAGTGATATTCTTTCAAGAGATATATTGAATTTATGGAATAAAAAATAGGTGAAAAGATACCTTACAATAGTTTAACTTATTATTGCCATGGTTTCAAAACTGGCGAGCGTAGAGCAATATGAAAACAAATTATGTGATATAAAGTTTGAGCGATAAAAATTATAAATCTAGGTAGAACATATATATACCAATACCGTACCGTATATATGAACATGCACAGCAATATAGAAATATTATCAATATGCGTACAAAGGTAGAAATTTATTTCAATCAGTAAAATACAGGGCGTGAGAGTTTGATGAAAATCAAAAGGGAGCGTCAGGCCAAAAAGTTTGAAACTGCATCATAATTGCACATTGTTAATGTACTCAGTAATTACACAGAGTTTATAGGTTATAATTATAATTTGATATAATGGAATTATTCCTTTCGACCACACAATGCCATTAAAATATATATATTCAGAAGAGTTTCATGTGGTAAGGTTTTACAAGTTTCTCTTCCTTTAGGTTATAGCTTAGGCAGCGGGTGTTCAGTGTACTGGTATTGTTAAACACCTGACGGAGGTACAGTACAGTTGCCTCAGGAATTCGTACACAGAGCATTGGTTAAAAGGGGGATTTATTCTGCACATTCCATAGGCATTGTTCTGCTGACTAATTCAAGTATTGGCTAAATAATATTACTAGAAATGTTTGGTGTTAAGAAAATCATGTGCTAAATCTTCTAGTTGTTACCAACCCTTAATGTCACAGTGGTGTATACGAATTTCTGAGGCCGAGTGTACATTATACTTCCATAGTTCCATTGTTTATTCCTCTATCTACAAGTGAGTACCAGTTTGTAAAGTAAGACGGGTATGTTAGTGTTAAGGTGGACGTGGACTTAGTAAAATGTTTATAGAGATCTTGGAGAATTTTTATATGAACTATTACCAACTCTACTGTATAATGAAGAGAAGGGAGAGGACCAAAGAGGAGACTTCATCTTGCTTTATTTAGAACGTTCATTATTAAGTTAGAAACAAGACTCTGTGTCAGATCTTTGTATTACCAACTCTAGTTCCAGCTCTAATAATTGGATATCACATTGTATTGTCTGAGACGTACAGTACCGTATATAAACAGGTCTGGGTACAATTGGGACTGGTTTTCTAAGCAACATGAACATGAAAATAACACACGACCACCTATCACCACCAATCCACCACCACCACCACCATGCACCAGTATACGCCACCAACACCAGTACAGACCACCAACACCAATATGACATCACTACCAATACCGTGACCACCACCACCATCACCATCACCAGGACACACTGACTCCTGTATTGATGAACCCTCTCTCAGTGAAGTTAACCTTCACTATCCATACATAACGCAGTTCCACTTCACTCAGAGTTAGGGAGTAAGTTACTGTGTGTGTGTGTGTGTGTGTGTGTGTGTGTGTGTGTGTGTGTGTGTGTGTGTGTGTGTATGTGTGTGTGTATGTGTGTGTGTGTGTTGATGATGGTAAAAGGAACGTAGTGATGATGTGGTGGTAAGAGAAGAGAATATTATGGAGAGAATGAGAGAGAGAGAGGAAAATACTACACACCCACACCCAAAACACAACAGCACCTGGACACTATGGAGGCGTGATGGATGGCTGTGTGAGAGAGATGACACCTACTCCTTCGTCCACATGGAGAACTGAGAGGGTGGTGGTGGTGGTGGTGGGGGGGGGGGGGGGGGTTGGGATGATTGAGAGGAAGAGGATGATGGTGATGGGGATGGTGAATGATTGTGATGGTGGTGGTGGTGGTGATAGTGTTATGGGTTGATTGAGAGGAAGAGGATGATGGTGATGGGGATGGTGAATGATTATATTGGTGGTGGTGGTGGTGGATTGTGGTGGAAGTATAGTGATGTGGTGGTGGTGGTGATGAATATTTGGATGGGAGAGAAATTGATTGATTGATTGATGGATATTAGGCGCCGCAACATCGAGGTCCTATAGCGCCAGAAAAAGGTGATAGAGAGGTGTGACAGCAAGCAGTAAGGAAATGAAAAGAAAAGAGGGACAGTTGAAGAACTGAAAGCTAATGGCTGGGGCCGAAGGGGCGCCAAAACCCTGTAAGTATTGCCCACATTAATTAATATAGGCAATACCCCCCTACGGGGTGGATGGGAGAGGATGATGGTGATGGGGATAGTGATGATTTTGGTGTCGGGGGTTGAAGATGGTGAGGAACGATTGAGAAATATGATTAAGATTTTAATAATTAGTTTAAAAAAAAAAAAATAATAATACATTTTTTTTTTAATATTTTTTTTTTTTTTTGTAATTAACTTTTTTATTATTATTATTTTTTTTTTTCGTCGTCATCGCCGCCGCTGTACCGCCACCCCACCGCTGCCGCCCCGCCGCCGCCGCCCCCGCAGCCCTCCCGTCGCCGCCCCGCCGCCGCTGCCGCCGTTTTTTAATAATTAGTTTTTTTTTTTTTTTTTTTAATAACATATATTTTTTTAATATTTTTTTGTTTTTGTTTTTGTAATTAACTTTTTTTTTTTTTTTTTTTTTTTTTTTTTTTTTTTTTTTCGTCGTCGCACCCGCCGCCTTTTTTTTTTTTTTTTTTTTATTCGTCGTCGCCGCCGCCGCCCCCCGCCGCCCCGCCACCCCCCCCCCCCCACCCCACGCCCCCACCCCCACCACAACACCCAAACCATTCACTAAACAGACTACTTGGTTACCTATTTGCCTACCTGCTCATACCTCCGCCTGCGTCTGCTACAGGAGTATATGAGGCTCAATGAAAGGGTAGTTAGTGACGAGGGCAGGGCCAGGTGGGCATAAGCTCGCCAACTTCCAACATCAAAACCAACTTGTGTCTGGGGGCTGAAGGTATTGATTAAGACCCTAACGTTACTACTACTGCTACTACTACTATACGTGTCTATCACTTCTACTACTACTACTATACTACCACAACTACTACTATCACCTCTACTACAACAACTACTATTATCACCTCTACTAAAACAACAACTACTACTACTACTACTACTACTACTACTACTACTCTCGCAACAAATACTATAGATCACATCTGGTGTTTTTGCTCCCTCACTTCCTCCCTACTATTTCTTACTGTTGCTACCCTTTCAGCTAACCCTTATAATATTTCACTTCTCCTCTCTCAATTCTCCCTCGCTACTCGTCCCATGTACCGTTGCCACCTTCACTGTATCTGGGTTGGTTGTCTTTATCACTGGTCGAGGTTGGGGATTTTTTTTTTTCCCTTTTCATAATTCGTAGCTGTCATCTGTTTGTTTACCTTCGTGCCACATGTTCATAGTCTGTTATTTTACTCTTCCATGCACTGATACTTTTTTAGAACCTCTCCTGCCAGTGAGAGAGAGAGAGAGAGAGAGAGAGAGAGAGAGAGAGAGAGAGAGAGAGAGAGAGAGAGAGAGAGAGAGAGAGAGAGAGTTACCTACCATCACCCTGCTCACCCTCCATCACAAGCCTTTGCCTCCCATCAGCCTTTAGTATAGTAATACCCCTGCCACCACTACCCCCATTGCTTTGTATCTTATAGACAACCTTTTATCCTGTCACATCTTTCTTCTCCTCCACTCCTCTCCCTGCCACTCACCCTGCCACTCACCCTGCCATCAGTCTCCCAGTACACCTGCCGCCTCCATTGCTGCCTGCCACAGGTTCAGCCCTCACCCTTTCTTTTTTCCTTGTCACATCACTTTCATCTTCCAGCCCTTGTCTTTATACCTTGTCACATCACTTCTATCTTCCAGTCCTTTTCTCTTACCTTGTCACATCACTTCCATCTTCCAGTCCTTTCCTCTTACCTTGTTACATCACTTCCATCTTCCAGGCATCTCCTCTTACACTCTTTACTCCTCTACATGTACTTGTTTTCCCCAACCCATATCCTATCTATCTACCTATATATCAGTCACCACGATTCCTCCTCATATTTCTTCCCATTCCCTCACTTTTCCTCTCTTTCCTCTCTTTTCCTCTCTCTCAGACACGTCATTTTCATTCACCTCTGACCCCAACTTCCATTTCCATTCTCTCGGTTCCTTTCCTCTTCTTTGTTGTGTGTGTGTGGACCTCTCCTCCTCACTATACTGTTACAAGTGAACCTGGAGAGGAATATTAGCTTCACCACCTCTGTGTAGGACAATATCACTCGCACGAAAGCACGTCCAGATTAAATAAGTATGTTTTTTTTTTCAGTGTGTTGCCTCTGTGTATATTGCAGAGCTTGCAACAATATAAGCTGGCTCTGGTATGCATAAATACATATAAAAGTGTGAGCATGGTTGTGTGTCAGGACGAGCGCAACTCTGTATGTGTGTGTGTACATTTTCATGTATTAATATTCCTATACGTGTCTGTGAGGAAGTGTGCGTGTCCAGTGTTGTTTACTTACGTGTATAAGATAATCATGTGTTTGTGTGTGTGTGTGTGTGTGTGTGTCTATAGGTATAATTATGTGTATTACGTGTGTGTGTGTGTGTGTGTGTGTGTGTGTGTGTGTATGTGTGTGTGTGTGCGTGTGTATGTATGTGTGTGTAATACATTTGTGAGAGCTAAAGGTAGGCGTAATGAACCTACCCACATCCTCGCTTGAGACTCGGCAACAGAGGGTAAAAAGTCTATCCGAGTCAGCTGTTGTGGGCGAATACTGATGATTCCTCCAAACTTTGCCAGAAAACAGAATAGTATATCAGTCTATGAGTACAGGAGCTGTTGTGTAGCATAGTTTGGAGCACTCAGTAGCCCTCCAATCCGACCATAACAGAAGACGCTCTTAAGGGATTGCAAAGTGAAGGAGAGAAGAGGAGGGAAAAAGTGAAAAATGAGGATGGAGTCTCAAGGGAAAGAAGAGGAAGAGAAGCACTACGAGAGGGAAAAGGTATGAGAGAAAGGGAAGAAAACTTTGTAGGGAGAGAGCAAAGACGGGAAGGGAAGGGAAGGGAAGGAGAAGAGAGAAAATAACAAGAAACGGACGGGAGGAAGAGGGGGAGGGGAGGAGAAAGTAAAAAGGGGAAGTATATAGGTTTGGGAGGAGGAAAGAGGGAGGGAAAAGGGAGGAAGGGGACGGAGAAGGAGGGCTGGAGGAAGGTGGAGAGGGAGCAAAGGGGGTGGGGGGTGTGGGGGTGGGGTGGGGTGTGTGGGGTGGGTGGGGGGGGGGTGGTGTGTGTGTGGGGGGGGTAGGTACTCCAAAAACCTAGGGGATAATAATTTTTTCCCGCAGTCAGTTCTCAAAGTCAAGAGAAATGGGAAGTGGGACAGTAACTCTCACTGGGAAAGATTTACTCACACTTGAATCTTATATAGACTACATTTTTCAATTTAACAGTGATCACAGGGTGGGAGGTTACGGTTGGAAGAGGAGAGGGGGATGGTGGGGAGGGGAGAGAGAGAGAGAGGCAGGTGAGGTGGAGGAGGAGGAGGATTTATATAGTGGTTTGGTCGAGGGATGGTTGGGGTAGGAGGGTGAGGGAGATAAAAAGGGAGAAGCAGCATAGGAAGGAGGTTACGTTCGGGGCAAGGTAACATATACGTTTGACATTTTTTTCTCTTTTTTTTTTTGTGGGGAGGGAGAGAGGAAGGGAAGGAAGGTTGGGCGTTTATCAAGAGGAAGGCCATAGAAGTTTTGGTGGTGGAAAAAAATGGCAGGGGGATAAAGGGAGCGAGAGAGGTACTGTAGAGCAGGGATTGGAGAGGAGGGTAAGGTAAGGGTTGTGGGTGTGGGCTGGGCTGCAGTGATATCTTACATGGGGTCAGGTCAAGTTTAAAGGCAATGCAATGGTCAAAAGAGGCTAGTAATGGTGACTTATGGGGTAGAGGATGCTATAAGGTAAGGGGTAGCCAGTTATATATATGTGAAATCGAAAAGAGATAAGGGCATTTTTGCTTTATGCTTTTTGATGCCTATGGAAGATCACGGTTGGAAAGGGACACAGGTGGAGGGGTTGTGGATAGGGTATAGGGATGAAGAGATAGGTGAGTGATGAAGCAGATGGTGTAGAGCAAGAGGTTACGTAGATACCGAGTTAGGAGTCAGGACAGGAGATGAATATTACTAAGAAACGAAGTTAAGGTATTGTTAGATCAAATCTCTATATATCTATCTGCCTAACTAGCTACCTATTTATCTATCTATCTATCTAACTATCTATTAAGCGTAGTCTGAGGACTTCAACAACCAATCTGATATAAAATGTACAGGTTGATCAGCGCCTTATTACATTATGGCCCAGCACCAGGGATAGACTGAGGACACATCTCTCATGTTTACCTCAATGTCTTGCACACATCAACCCACATCCTTCCCCAGCCTCACCCAAGTGTGACTAACAAACTGAGTGCTGACGTTTGTGTGTTTGCTGTCACTAACTTCTCTGGGTATGTAGTAGTAGTATATGTGTACATCCTGAAACCGAATGTTCAGTGTGGAGTCGGTGACCACTGATGTGACCTGAAGTGATCCAATAATTACCAGGTGTGTTTTGGGTGTGATCTCTGACACTAAATAAACTCAACACAGTCAACACAGATCCCTGGCGATGTGTGTTGTGGTTCAGGCGTATGGATGTGAATGCGTATATAAGTATGGATGTGAATAGCGATTTGAAGTGTTCATTACAATATTATTGATCATAGCATAAAGGTACAAACAATTATGTACCTGTAGAGATCCCAAAGTTCACATCAGTCAACGTTTTGCTCTTGTTTATGGGACATCAGGATCGTTATATCAACTCTAGAATTTTTTCCCTCCAGGTATCTACTCAATCCCACCACCCTTCGCTTGCCTTCTTGGATTCGGTACAGAAATCATTGAATCATCTCAACCAGACATTTCCGCCACTCGTGATCAGAGCCTCAGTCACATAGAATTACCGCACAAACTCTGGGAGGACGATTTCTGCGGCGAGACTGGCAAGAAGATGAGTAGGGGAAGGGGAGGGGTGTGAGGGAAGTGAGTATTATGGGTACATGTAGAAAGACTAGTAGTGGGAGGAAGGAATATGGAATATGTAGCGTCATATGGGTACAGGTAAGAGGAGGAGGAGGAGTAGGGGAGGAAGAGTGAGAGTGAGATGGGAAGGTGGCGAGGCGGGAGTACAGGTAGAAGGAGTACAAGAGAATAAGGATTTGGAGTGAGTGGATGGTATGGTACAAAGGAATACAAATTATCATCAAGCGGTAACAAACCTGATTCTTGCGGCTGTCGTATATTAAGGAATATTATCCAATCATCGTTGCGCAAGAAGAAGAGCGATAAGGATAACTTAGAATCAAACAAATAGGACAGCATTTTAGGCATCAAATAAATTATAAAGCCATGGTATCGAGTACTCACCTATAGAGTCAGAGCCATGATACATTTCCCAGAAACTGAAACTCTAACCTTTAAGAGGGTGACACAAGAAAGTCAGCAACCCTACCATGCCACAATTGAAAAGAGTCAACCTTGGCACGTCTGGCACCGGAGGCACACCTGAAGATACTCCCACTGTCTGGTTGGCATCCTGACACCCGGACATGACAACACTGTCCCCCTCCACCCACCCACTCACCTCTCAGGCCAAACATCACCTGTGCTGCTTCCTTCATGATATGTCGGAGGGCGGAACAGCTTTGGGGGCACTTGCCTTGGGGAGATGGGACGCAGGAGGAGTTAGTGAGGTTGGAGAGAGTGGAGAGGAGAAAAATACGAGTGAAGAGGAATTAGGAGCAGAATTGGGGAAAACTGATACGAGTTAATGAAAGAATGGAATGAGGGAATATGGGAGAGAGTCATCGTCTGACCTGATGTTGGCACACGACAGCTGTGGCACTGTGTCTTTCTCTCTCGTAAGACAACATGGTCTCTTTTAGGCCACATTGATGTGGTGTCATATCTGGAAGAGTTTGAGTGAAGTTATCGTGACGGAAACAACACGAGTCGATCACAACTGTATCCGGTGTGTGTGTTTGTGTAATGGTACAAGTGGAATGGTTTGCAAAAATAGAAAACAGTTTTTGGGCAAATAATGAAAGGAAATAAAAATTTCTCGAAAAATGGTAATATTGTTGTTCTGAAAATTAATAAAACCAATTTTCACTTCTTTGAGGACAGCTTGTGCAAATGCTGAATCCCAGAGGATGAGTGTTAAAGTGTTTGGAAACTACTTGTCTGGGTTTCGGTATATTTTAAACTGTATAGGACAAGGTATGATCATCTGTTGGTCTCACCTATTTACTCGCCCTTGAGGATTGTGGGGAGAGCCAGGACATTTATTACTTGTGGATGGGGAAAGGGAGAGGGACACTACCATCTGCCTGAGCTCCAGTATAAAATTAGGTACTCAGTCAATATATACAGACAATTTAGACGGAAGTTTAGGGACTGTGAACATTGAGGGAGTCAATAATAATGTAAGGAATCTAAATAAACTAAGAAGGAAACCCACACAACAACAAGTACAATATTCAACTTTCGATTGTTTACTTGTGTACGTCATTCATTCCCTACATAATATCCCTAGTTGCTGGAACACATTTTTGAGGTCACTAATGACAATGTGATAAGCAGCATGATTAAAGGGAAACTGAATGGTGTAGGGTGGGTTGAGGAGAAGGAAAGGTGGAGGGTGGGTTGAGGAGAAGGAAAGGTGGAGGAGGAAGAGAAAAGTTGGTGTGGAAGTGAAAGCGATGGAGTCGGAGGTGAATGAAAAATTAGCGGTGAGGTAAGTGGCATTATAAGAAGTGGAGGTGTTGAGTAGCCTTATTGAGTGTGGTGGTGGTGTGAGAAGGCAGGGAAGGGAAGGGGAGGGAAGGGAAGGGAAGGGGTAGGAGGTGAGAAATGGTGGCAGAGGGTAGCGAGAGTTTATGAGGGAGTAAAGAGGTGCCTGTACGTGAGCTCCGTCCTCACCTCACCGCACCTCACTCTCCTGATATTCATAAAAACTCTTAGAACATTTGTTGGAGTCATATGGTTAATAATTTTTGTGACATTAAACACTAATTGTGCCATCGATGATTTACGAATGTGTCCACCACGTATCTATACCGGTATATTTCGTCACATTTTGTGGTAATGGATAAGATTGGTGAGGCAACATATTGTTGAAATAGTTTTGTTCTAGCATCAGACATAGTATCTATATACAGTACTGTACTTTGGAGATAAATATTGACATTAAATGAAATTTTGTCATTGATCTAGATTATGTCGATTCATCAATAAAAACAAAGAGCGGAAGCATATTTATTTCAGGAAATGGTACGATTAAGTCTTGTGCAAAATTTTGCAAGCATAGTAATTTCTTTGAATGAAATTTTACATTCTGCTTTTTCACAAAAATACAAAAAGTGATCTTGAGGGTAAGGACGTGCCATTGATGACAAGTAGCAGATAATTTTCCTGTACGTGCCTTTATAGGCAGTAATTTCGTTTTGCTTACCCTTTTTCTCAAAGTCAAATGTTACGACACTGTACAAGGGACTTATAAACGAGACCAAATCAGCGTCTCCCATGCACACACACACAAACACACACACGAATTCCGAGATGGCCCCCTCCTTCCTACAGAGAGAGGAAGAGGCTATAGTTAATCCCAGATCCTACGCAGCAGTTCTGATAACCAGCAAGTACAGTACAGTATATATTTCTTGGCTTTGGTTATCAGTGAGAAGGGTGTTTTATGACTTTGGATGGTCCTCTGGCTGGCTGGCTTGGGGCTGGCTGTGGCGATAGTATGATTGATAGCTAGTTGATGAAGTAGGTAGTGTTACAGTATAGTATGTCTGGTGATAATAGATAGAATGGCTGGCGAGGGAGGATAGATAGATAGATATGTCCTGGACGAGACGATGCCTTCTTTCCTCTGGGACCATATCATCATAATAACGTCTAGATTTTACCCTCCTCGAACACGTCCCTTCCTCATTATTTTCCCATTCTGATAACTGAAGCCCGGGGGAAAGGAATGGTTGGGCTATAAGTATCAATAAGTTGTGTGGCGTGGCGGGTAAGTTGTGAGGGCCTGGCTTGGCTGGTTGGTTGGCTGGTGGGTATTATTAAGTATTGTCGTGTTGTGGCCAGCTGGTGTGTTAAGGTCGTAAACCATGCGTCCCGTAAACAAGTGTGTGTGTGTGTGTGTGTGTGTGTGTGTGTGTGTGTGTGTGTGTGTGTGTGTGTCGCCAGAATTGAGTTTCAACTAGCCAGCTTCATGCAAGGCCTCCAGCCAAAGCCGCCCGTCTCACATAGACAGATAGACAGACAGATACTCACTCACTCACATACTCACTCAGTCACTCATTCACATACTCACACAGGTACTCACTCACTCACTCTTTCCCTCACTCACACTCTCTCACACTCTCACTCACTCACACACTCTCATTCACTCATTCACTCACACACTCACTTACACACACCTACTCACTCACTTACACACACCTACTCACTCACTCACACACTCACTTACACACACCTACTCACTCACTCACTCACTCACACAAATTAAAACAAGGATTGATATGTTACGTTATTTTAATCTGATGGTCATAACTGAAATACATCACTTAAGTGGAGAGTATTACTTTTGGTACATTGGAGTGCCTTGATTCCTCCAAAGTATGCCAGGAAACAGGACCAGATTAACAAAAATAATGGTATCCTGTTGCTGGGAATAGTTTGGATGAATCATTATCTCCAAAATTGTCTCTATTATACTATCCCCTTAATTACAACTGAACTTTATTTGTATACATTAGTGGTGTTAAATGTGGAGCAACTGATTCCTCCAAACTATTCCAAGCAACAGACAGCCATTATTTTCGTCCATCTAATCTTGTTTCCTGGCTTATAGTGGAGGAACCAAGTCGCTCTAATGTACCAAAAGTATACTATGATTTTTGTAGTTAAAAATATACACTAGTACTTTTTTCCACAGGTACAATCGGCAAAAAAAAAAAAAAAAAAAAAAATCCATAAAGGGGTTCCATTAAATTTTTTAACGACAGTACAATACAAGAAGTAGTTTTTTTTTTTTTTCATAATGAACAGACAATCAAGACAATTATATAGCCATCATGGAATCGTATTGTTTACTCATATATACTCCACGTCAAAGATTATAATTATAGACTGCGACTGTGTTCTGTTGTACTCACTTGAATTTTGGATCTGACAACCTACTACTTACTCCCTCTGGGCCTTCTTCAGGTATATATTCCAGCCAGCAGTCTCGTTCACACACACACACACACACACACACACACACACACACACACACACACACACACACACACACACACACACACACACACACACACACCAGCCAGCAGTTTCGTTCACACACACACACACACACACACACACACACACACACACACACACACACACACACACAAACACACACACACACACCAGCCAGCAGTTTCGTTCACACACACACACACACACACACACACACACATACACACAAACACACACAAATACACACACACACACACACACACACACACACACACACACACACACACACACACACACCATCATGCGTCAATGTATTTTTCGGCTCTGGTGATTCTAAGAGGTTTAATGGGAGATGATTCTATTGATGGTGAATTGGAAAGAGGTCACTGATTCCTCCTAACCATACCACGAAACAGAGCCCTTGTATAGTAACATTAAGGTCGTGTGTTGCCTGGCATTATTAGGAGAAATCAGTAGCCTTCCAAATTATAAACAAGAAAATCTCCCCATAATAGGTTTGAAGAGCCAATGTTATTTATGTTTACTTATTTATCAGACTCTCGTAAAGTTTCTGTATTAATTAAGAAAAGGGCATAATTATGTAGTATATATATTTACATTTTTGGAGATAATGATTCCTCCAAACTACATAATATATTCCCATCAACAGGACGCCATTATTTTTGTTCATCTGGTCCTGTTTCCTGGCATACATACATACATACATACTGTACTTTGGAGGAGGAAACAAAGTATTCAAATGTACCAAAAGTATACATACTCTCCCCTTTAAATTGTATTGTATAGAGTTTCTGTATTGTTTCTTATACGTCATCATCTTTTCTGGTGTATATTGTAAAGAAGACTATTTTTTTATTGTATTTACTTGTATCTTATCTCAGTATCTTATCTCAGTATTTTCTCTGGCTAAGATAGGATAAGGGATGTAAGGGAAGGGTGAGGTTGGTTAGGGGACAGTGAGGTAGGCTAGGGGTGAGAAGGAAAGAGTGAGGCAGGTTAGGGGAGAGTGAGGCAGGTTAGGGGAGAGTGAGGCAGGTTAGGGGAGAGTGAGGCAGGTTAAGGGAGGGAGAGTGAGGCAGGTTAAGGGAGGGAGAGTGAGGCAAGTTAAGGGAGGGAAAGTGAGTGAGGCAGGTTAAGGGAGGGAGAGTGAGGCAGGTTAAGGGAGGGAGAGTGAGTGAGGCAGGTTAAGGGAGGGAGAGTGAGTGAGGCAGGTTAAGGGAGAGTGAGGCAAGTTAAGGGAGGGAGAGTGAGTGAGGCAGGTTAAGGGAGAGTGAGGCAAGTTAAGGGAGGGAGAGTGAGTGAGGCAGGTGAGTTATCCACAGCACCCGCCGGGGTTAATGGCTCCATTGCTTATATTCAGTCAACAATTTCTAATTCCTTGGATCGTCCCTTAAGCTCGGCGACACTGATGGCCCTCGTCCCCCCTTCCCCCCTGCCCCCCCCCTCCACTCCAGCAGGCGGAGGGTGGGGGGGCAGGGGAAAGTTGGGACGCAGCAGTCGGAGGAGAGAGAGAAGAAAGTAGAAGAGATGTAACGGCATATAAGAGAGGAATGGATGAAGGCGAGGTGTGAAGAGGAAGAGGAGGAGGAGGAGGAATATGAGAAAGGAAAGCCCTAGTTTGAGAGAGAGAGAGAGAGAGAGAGAGAGAGAGAGAGAGAGGGTAGACAGGCGAGGTGGGAACGAGGACATGAAAGAGAGAGAGGAAGAGGGAAAGGGGTCCTCGCTCGTTCCTGCTCAACCAACGTCACAAACTTTCCTTTCTCTTTACGTGTATTTCTTTCTGTATATATTTTCTGAGTATTTGTGTCTTGCTCTCTCTCTCTCTCTCTCCAGCAGTCTGTGTCTTTCTCTCATCGTCATGGTCTTGCTTCATCATAAACAAACATGAAGTGATTTGTGTAGAGTCGAAATGTTTACAAAATCAGGTGCTATTCGTAAAGTTCACATGTAAAGATCAGTAACAGTTGTTTTTCTATATTAACAGATGAGTCCGCCGTGACTGATGGGACTTACTGAGGACTGACATCACTTTACACACTATGAGTCCCGGTTTGGCTCAAAAGAACAACACCTGTGAAAGAAGGTAAGTTTATCCAGATCATTATGCAACATCGTCTTTGAATATTGGAACAAAAGTGTCTTTATGCAGGGCCTCATTCATTGTACAAATAACTGGAGTAAAATATTACATACTAAAATTTTTGCAATCGTATGAAATTTTAGTCAGTTTAACTACTCTGTAAATATTCAGCCTTGCGAATGGAAGAAGCACTACTACTACTACTACTACTACTACTACTACTACTACTACTACTACTACTACTACTACTACTACTACTACTACTACTACTACTACTACTACTACTACTACTACTACTACTACTACTACTACTACACACAATACTAAGCATTTCTTTACACATTATGAAACCTCATTTTCCAGCGTAAAATACTGAAAACAGCAGCAGATGACGACGCCTTATTTTATTTACACTTCACTGTTGTATGTATCCAAAGTTGGAATTCAAAAGGGATTGGAAAGAGGAAATGAAAGAGATTGACCATTAATGTGGGAGAGGAGAGAGGAAAGAGGGCTGGAGAAAGTAAGGAAAGAAAGGAATAAAAGGAGATGTGAAAGGCGGAATGAGAGGAAATAAAGGGAAAGTGAGAGAGTGAGAGAGAGAGAGAGAGAGAGGTGCAAGAGGGGAGGCTGGGAAAGAGAACGTTGGTGGGGTGATGATGGCATAGTGGTGTTGATTGTGGTGGTGTTGTTGTTCCGTGGTCCTGCGTGGGGATAGGGAAAGAGAAAATGGAAGAGATTAAGAGAAAGAGAGGATGATGGGAATAAGCAGGAGTTTAGGGAAGAGATAATGGAAGGACATAAAATAAAGCAGTATACAGAAGGTGAGGTGGAAAAGTACAGTATGTAAATATGAAATGAGAATAAATTTATGAGTAACATTATTGTTCTGGAAGGAAATTTTAGGTGGTTTTATATTACGATGTACTACAGTATGTTGATTTTGCCGAAAAGGTAAATCATGAAGGGAGAGAATCGGAGCATCTTCCACATGTTAAAAAATGCACTGTAGTGAGACCCAAAATACTGTGATTAGGATGAAGTTGTACAATTATATTTTCATCTTGAAGGTCGGTGTCTTTGTCATAATGGTTTGTTTAGTGTGTCTAGGAATATTGCAAGTCCTCTTCAGATCATTACACTCATTGGTCATTCGTGTTTCGACGCTTACAATAACGATCTCGAATGACTTAATATATGAGTTATAATTATATTTTGATGGGGAGTCTTTCAGCCGTTGTGTCTGTGTCTTCTTTATTTTTTGTCTCTGTATATGGTAAGTAGGGAACCTCTGACCCACACGGAGGCTGGATTTGTCTATGATATCAAGGGTATGTATCCAGGGATGAATTGACTCCTTCAGATCACAACAACGTAGTATCGTATCTTATAGTTTGTTAACATTATGATATGTAGTCTCTCCCACCGAGTGAATTTGATCGAGGAAAGAATAGGAAGGAAGGGTAAGTTGCCCAAGGTGTAGTAACAGAGTGAGTGATGGTGTCCTGGTGGTGGTGGTGGAGGTGAGGATGATGGGGGTGTGATGGTGTGATGGTGTGATGGTCTCCGTGGTGGTGGTGGAGGTGAGGATGATGGGGGTGTGATGGTGTGATGGTGTGATGGTCTCCGTGGTGGTGGTGGAGGTGATGCTGATGGGGGTGTGATGGTGTGATGGTGTGATGGTCTCCGTGGTGGTGGTGGAGGTGAGGATGATGGGGGTGTGATGGTGTGATGGTGTGATGGTCTCCGTGGTGGTGGTGGAGGTGATGCTGATGGGGGTGTGATGGTGTGATGGTCTCCGTGGTGGTGGTGGTGGAGGTGTGGCTGGTGGTGATCGTGCTATGCGGTGATGGTTTAGGTATTAGGAATGCTGACTGATGAATTAATGAAGATATGATGATGGTGTGATCTCTGTTAGTAATATAGGTTTACATATCGAATAAACACCGTGAGAGGAGTAAACTTTTATTGATGATATTTAAGGACTCAATCCGTGTAAGAAGCACCCGGAAAATGGAAGCAGGTAAACGCGATAATAATAACTTTCTTTTCAAATGGGTTTCAAAACTAATAAATCTGTCCAGTCACGCAACGTGAAATGGTAACTGTATTATCTAGTGGTAGTGATATTGATTCTAAATAATGATAGTAAGGAAGTGATAAAGATGATGCCTAGGAATAATGAAGAATGTAGTGGTGTGTTATTTGTTAAAGGTAATGTGGTAGTAGTTGTGGTGATGGTGATGATGACGATGTGTAGCAATGGTGAATAATATGGTAATGGTGTTGTTATTTAGTTATGGTGAAGTTGTGGCGGCGGTGGTGATGTATTTAGTAGAAGTAAAGGTGAAATGCTACTGTACTTCCTATTTATAGTTGTTATTATTGTTGTTATTACTGATGTTGTTGTTGTTGTTTGGTAATAGTGACGAGGTGATGGAAAGGGGTCGGGTATAGTGGGATCTAAGGGGTAAAGGGGAACAAACAACGGTAGGGGGCGTGGTGGTCTGGGAGGTGTTGACGCTGTGCTATTGAAGGGAGAGATGCCCCCCTCCCCTTCCCTTCCCTTCCCTTCCCATCCCTTTCCCTCACAGTGGATCAATACCAGAGAGGATCAATTGTTAGCGAGGGGTTTGGGGTGGGGGGGGAGAGAGAGAGGCCTGTGGGAGGGGGGACGGAGAGGAACTAGGGAGGAATAGGGAGGGAAAGGAAAAAGAGAGGGGAGGAGAGACCGGTCGAGCGATAGAGTTGGGAGAAATAACGGGCTCGAGTGTAGGTAGGAGTGGTGTAAGAAATAGAAGGGAAAAATAGAAAGAAAGTGTTGTGTTGTGTTGTGTTGTGTTGTTGTGTAGTTTAGGGTCGTGTTAGTAATGAATGCTGCACCAACAACCAGCCAAAATTTCATACAACAATAGACTCTGGGCGAACGAATGAACAGTACAAAAAGATCATTATAATTTGAGTACTCCCTTCCCTTATGCAGTGAAGCAATTATATTATGTGCAAAGGGCAGGTAAATAGGTGTGTGTGTGTGTGTGTGTGTGTGTGTGTGTGTGTGTGTGTGTGTGTGGATGTATACAGACAGGTAAGCGGCGTCCAGGTGTATTATTATAGTAGATGGTAATTCCCCTCTTGCTGGTGTTGAGTCCTCAGATCCCACCTTACTCGTTCTTGGGGCTTAGTTTGCTTCCATTGTTAGGGACACGTTTGGAGATTTACCTACTGAGGGAAAGGGAACGATGAGGGAGGGAGTAATAATAGGAAAGAAGAGGCAAAGGAGGGAATTAGAGAGTGAGGAAGGGAGGGAGGGTGGTAGGAAATCTAAAGGGTTAGGAGAGAGGGAAGAAGAGACCCTAGGGACATAGTAAGGGAGGGAGAAAGGGAGGATATAATGTGTGTGGGTGTTGGGGAAAGAGATCTGGAGGAGTTATGTAGAAGATGATTAGGTCGAATATAAGTGTTTATGTGTGTGTGTGTGTGTGTGTGTGTGTGTGTGTGTGTGTGAGAGAGAGAGAGAGAGAGAGAGAGAGAGAGAGAGAGAGAGAGAGAGAGAGAGAGAGAGAGAGAGAGAGAGAGAGAGAGAGAGAGAGAGCGAGTCAAAGAAAGAGCAAGAGAGAGAGAGGAAATGAAAGAGAGGGAATTATGAATAGGCCGAGTGAAAAGGTCCCCCTCTCTGTGAACGTAGAAATTGTCCTCCCCCTCCTTAGTGGCAGAGTGATGATGGGGCTAGACTACAGTAAGCCTAGTTTTTTGGTTGGATGGTTGGTTGATAGTTGGTTCATAGGTGTTTGGTTGGTTGGTTGGTTGTTTGTTGTGTGTGTGGTTGGTTGGTTGCATGGTTGGTTGGTTGGGTGGTTGGTTGTGGTTGGTTGGATAGTTAATTTGGTGGTTGTTTGGTTGTGATTGGTTGGTTAGTTAATTGGGTGTTTGGTTGGTTGGTTGGTTGGTTGGTTTGTTTGAGTGGTTGGTTGGTTGGGGTTGGTTGGTTAGTTAGTTTGTTTATTTGAGTGGTTGGTTGGTTGGTTGGTTGGTTGATGGAGAGGGTAGATCAAATTATGAGAGGGCGAGGAGTGAGGGGGAGAAGAGGAAGGAGAAACAACATAAACAGTAGGGGAATGGGAGAACAATGAATAGAGTGGATAATGAAATAGCGAGGAAAGGGGGGAAACACAGGAGTGGAAGAACAATGAGTGGCCGGGTTCATGAGTGTGTTAGCAGGTGAGGAGGGAAGAGAATGAGGGAAACTACAATGTGGGGTTGAGGAATGGGGAGGAGGAAGGAGGGGGACAGCGATGAGTGAGGTGGGAGTTGAGAGGGTGAGGAATGGGGGAAGGGAGTAGCCTAATATGGAACACCCATTATAGGGACAACGATGAATGGTATGAGAGAGAGAGAGAGAGAGAGAGAGAGAGAGAGAGAGAGAGAGAGAGAGAGAGAGAGAGAGAGAGAGAGAGAGAGAGTTATATAGATACGCAGACCACAACAGACTTTAAGGTCCACATGAGGTGCTGTGATTTGAGGATTAATGGTATGTAATATATTATTCCCCAATGATAGTCGTAGATTGGGATAGCAAAGTAAAAGGCTCTCTCCCCACCCACCACTCCCTCCGGCGTGTGCCGTACAGGAAAACCAGTCAGAAGTAATCACCTTGTGGGGTTGGCAGAAATACGCTCCAAGGCAATTTTATAGGAAAGGCAGAAAGTAGGTGAAATTGGGCGAACTTGCCACCTGGAATCGGAAAGGTTACCGGTATTCATTAATAAACGCAAGGTGTTTATCTAATCGACTTTTGAAGCTGTCTACGGTGTTAC
>JAWZYT010002781.1:200000-205174 GCA_034508575.1 Petrolisthes manimaculis | reverse complement strand
TATAACTCCTGTACACATATGGCATACACTCAGTCACTCACTCGCCTACACACACACACACACACCTCGAGGAACACGCAAAACTCATAGTCGTAAACATCAGACAAATTAACACCAGACCCAAGTACACACACACACACACACACACACACACACACACACACACACACACACACACGACTCTACAGTATAGCCTACCTCATCTTACACCTAAAATTGCCAAGGTAAATAGATAGATTGATGTGTGACCCAAGTTTCACTGCACTTGAGGTCAGCATGTAACTCACCCCAACCAGGTCAGGTCAGGTCAGGTCACCTCAGGAATTCGTATATACACCATCACCACCTTTCGTCCTTCCCTAGATTTCGATTCTGGTTTTCGATTCCATAAAGGTATTGACTTGGGGTTTTGAGACTGTGAAGTGGTTTTTGATATAGGGTTCTGTTTCCATATAGATATTGACTTGGGGTTTTGAGACTGAAGTGGTTTTGATATAGGGTTCTGTTTCCATATAGATATTGACTTTAAGTTTTAGGACTGAAGTGGTTTTGGTATTGACTTGGGTTTTTGAGATTGTGAAGTGGATTTGATATAAATATATTGATATATTTGATAAGAGCCAACCTTGTACTCACCGAATGAATGACTCCACATCATCATCTCTCTCACCACGACACACAAACACACACACACGCACTGAGTTGCCAAGATGAGGTCCGATACGTCTTCCTTAATTGTCGTCTTTGTCGGCTGCGTCAGCGAATTGTCCCTGGTCTTCTAATCACACTCTCTTTTTATTCTTTTTTTGTTGTCATTGGTTCGATATTCAGCCTAGATCCCTTCCCTCATTCTCTTCATATTCTTTTATTGATAATGTTACTTGTAGATGATTCTGGGAAAGAGTCGAAATGTTTGCTGTATGCATGTGTTAGGTCTTATGTACAGTTAATACTCAAGCCATATATTCTAATTGCATTAAATTCTATAGAGGGATGTTTTCTATGATGCAAAATGACTGATTAACCAAGTGTTTACCTAACACTATATAATATACAGTATACCGATTGATACGTTGCCGTCACTCACTCACTCCCACCTGACCATGCAGTAACACTATATAATATACAGTATACCGATTGATTCGTTGCCGTCACTCACTCACCCTGACCAGCCAATCCACTCAGCACAAGGTCAGCAGTTATATAGTCAGTTTATCATGAGTTGGGGACGACGATCATAAATGTCTTTCCTCCAATGTCACTCCACCGACAGTAATGAGACAGTAGGAAGGGTCCACCGTGTATACCAGTCCTTCATGTTTCAACCCTGTCCCCATTCCTCTTACCCCTTCCTTTTCCCCCTTTCCCTTCCCCTTCCCCTTTCCCCTTCTCTTCCCTCTTCCCTTCTCCTTCTCCTTTCCAGGGCTTGCATCAACTGGAAGAGAAGGAGAAGAAGGAAGACGTGGAAAAGAAGGAGGAGATGAAAGATAAGGAGAAGGAGATAGGGGAGGAGGAGGAGGAGAAGAAGAAGGAAAACGAGGAAGAAGAGATGAAAGAAAATGATATAGAAGAGGGGGAGTAGGAGGAGGAGGAGAGATAATGATGGAGGTGGCAGAACATGTATCACTTTCTCAAACAGAGTTCTTTAGTGAGGCCTTTTATCCCGAACAGTGTCTAGACTAGAGGAACCATTAGCCACTCATAAGCCTTGCAACATCCAAGAACACTTAAGCTTAAATCAAAATGACTTCTCTTTCCTCTCTTTCCTCCCATCTTCATAAAAAAAAGAAGAAGATGAAGAAGAAAAAAAAGAGGAAGAAAATGAGGAGGAGGAGAATCAGGAGGAAAGAGAATAGAAAACAAAAATCTATTACCTATTCATTGCTTTGAAATGACCTGCATGTCTCATAATGTGTATATACAGGAAGGCTTGGGGCGAACTTGTGGTGTTGACTGTACCTCGTTTTTGTGATTGGCTGGTGAACTAAAACACACAGAAGACACATTGATATCGTACATGTACAGTTGGGGAATATTGTATCTGAACACTGTTGGCGGCTTTTGGCAACATCCCCAAAAGTAAACACATCAATGAGAGAAAGTATTTATGAATTTTAGGACAACTTTTATTTCACTGTCTGTGCTTGGTCGACGTCACCCAATATCAGTTATCCTTATGTAGTAATGAATAAATGTTATCTATTCCTAACGTGTTTATCACTGACATTGTTACCAGAAGTCGTCAACGGTGTCCAGATACTTGTTCCCCAGCTGTACAAACACAGGAAGGGGAAACACTGCCATGTAAACACACAAGAATATTTAGCAATCTCATTTTGGACTCGAGCTTCGTCCTCTCATATCACGATTTTCTGATGAGCACACACTCTCATTTTTTAATTAAGAGGGGTAATTCACTTCTGCCATGGAGGAAACAGGACCAGATGAACAAAACTAATGGTGTTTGTTGTTCTGTTGTTGCTTGGAATGGTATGGAGGAATCACGTGTTGTATATATTTACCAACACTTAATATTTCCATCTTAATAAGTGGGGTGGTATACATTTGTTACTGTACATACATTAGATCATTTTTATTCCTCCATGTTATGCCAGAAAACGGGACCAGATTAATTCAGGGAGAAACAGACGACCCCAGTATCAGTAATTAGGAATCTGTTTCGTGGTAAAATTTGTTGATGGTAGTCCGTGATGGTATTGGCAGTGTTGGTGGTGGTAGTGGTGGTGATAGTGATGGTGGTGGCAGTGTTGTTGATGTTGGTGGTGGTAGTGGTGATTGATGGTAGTGGTAGTGGTGATGATGGTAGTGGTAGTGTTGGTAGTGGTAGTAGTAATGGTAGTGATGGTAGTAATAGTATTAGTGGAAACAACAACAACAAAAACAACAATTAATATGGTGTTCATTACTGTCAATATAAATTCCATTACCATGCATAATCACGAATGTTAATTAAATAAATCACATTGCATCTATTCAATCATGCGCAAAAATTAATATTCAATCATTCAGACGTATTCCATCACAACCACTGCAGTAGCACTCTCTCTCTCTCTCTCTCCTCTCTCTCTGACACACTATTCTCCTACGTGGTTACTGTGACTTGTTAATATTTCCAACACAACCACTGCAGCACCACTCTCTCTCTCTCTCTCTCTCTCTCTCTCTCTCTCTCTCTCTGACACACTATTATCCACGTGGTTACTGTGACTTGTTAATATTTCCAACACATTCGAGACAGTCAGCCTTACCAGTCTCTCTCTCTCTCTCTCTCTCTCTCTCTCTCTCTCTCTCTCTCTCTCTCTCTCTCTTTAAGTATTCGCCCAAAAACCTATACTAAGAAATAATAATAGAATTTTCAAGTATTTAAGTATCGAAATTTTATGCTGATGTTTGAGATGAACTTTTGGAGAAGAGGGATGGATTCTGTTCACTTCGTGTCCAGTTGTACAGTCGGCGGCAAAAGTCCTGTCGTCTCACTTGCTTCACCGAGGCACGCAATGTTCATAGACTCGAGATTATTAGGTGTAGAAAATATGCGTATTTCTCGAGTCCATGAATACTGTGCGTCTCGGTGAAGCAGGTGAGGTGACAGGACTTCTGCCGCCGACTGTACATACATTATTATAATTATATTCGTGGTATAATCCCCCTTGCTCTTAATTCCTCCATAGTATGTCAGGGAACGGGAACAGATTAACAAAACTAATGATGAAGGGTATATATTATATATATTTATACACGTCACCATTATATTTGTTAATCTGGTCCCGTAAGATAAAATGTACAATCAATCCACACTATATAGAAGACACAACATTCAGCAAACATCAAAAGGTGATAATGTCATACAATATTTTAATTATTTCCGACCAAAGTAAAAATATCTACAGTAAAGTCAATACTCTATAGTCTCCAAGGACCAGTGTCTAGACTCTAGATGCACTATAATTTGACTGTAACATCGCATTTATGACCAATTCTTATTCCTCATAACCTTTTGTCCAGCGAGACCTACAATACCGACCGTGTGAACAAAATGTCTCAGAATACCTTAGACCTGCTGCTTACATATGCTCCTCCGTCCCTCTCTCTCTCTCTCCTCCTCTCTCTCTCGTCTCATCTCTCTCTCTCTCTCTCTCTCTCTCTTTAAGTATTCGCCCAAAACCTATACTAAGAAATAATAATAGATTTTCAAGTATTTAAGTATCGAAATTTATGCTTGATGTTTGAGACGAACTTTTGGAGAAACGAAATTATTGCTTGATACATACAGGGAATTCCACCTTTATTGACAATAATGGCGCCACACACTCATACATCTTAATACGTGATATACATACAAATACCTCTCCCACGCCCCCGCCCCCAACACACACACACACACACACACACACACACACACACACACACACACAAACACACACACACACACACACACACACACACACAAGTAAGGGTGAAGACGGACACTCGGGGTACTTATATACTTGTAATGTTGTTGAAGTGGAACTGTCAGGACTCTGAGTCACGAACCACCCAACTTGAGAGAGAGAGAGAGAGGAGAGAGAGGGAGAGAGAGAGAGAGAGAGAGAGAGAGAGAGAGAATGAGAATGTGCGTGTAGCGACTTAGTAGAATGTGTGTGTTGTGTGTGTATCTTAACCTGTGTGTGTCTGTGTGTGTATCTTAACCTGTGTGTTCTGTGTGTGTGTGTCTTTGCCTGAGTGGTGTATCTTAACCTGTGTGTGTGTGTGCATCTTTGCCTGTGTATGCATGTGTGTGTGTGTGTATGTGTTTGCCTCTGTATACATGTGTGTGTGTGTGCATTATTGCCTGTGTATGCATGCTTGTGTGTGTGTGTGAATATCGCAGGGCCGAGAACCCAACATTATTTTTCACAAGAAGGATTTACGTTGGTTGGTGGGAGGAAGGAAGGGAATGAGTTTGTTGTGAGCCGATTCCACCCAAAACACAACACAACCATTTGAGTCACTGCGAGAGAGAGATTTCAGATTTCAGATTTATTTATTAAGCTCAGACTTTTACAAAGTAATGGGAGCACAATTTCCATATACAATTTACCCAATACACATACATTTCATTTATCATAATAACTAAAATAGTTTAGTACTGCCTTGACGAACATGGCTAAGTT
>JAWZYT010002781.1:180000-195000 GCA_034508575.1 Petrolisthes manimaculis | reverse complement strand
ACAATATTTAAAGCATCAACGTCCTTCCTTCCTTCCTAACTATTACTTATTTTTTTACCTAACTCTCTTACTTATTTACTTACTTATTTACTTTTCTGCCTTCCCAACAACCAGGCCACTACACCACACCAACCCTACTTTCCTTCCAACTCTTCCTCTCTTCATATTTTAACCATCATACCTTTTAAGCCACATTCACCCGATGCCCCTTATTAAAAATTAAATACAATATAGCCCTCATCCAGAGAGCCGAGATGCAAGCGTGGTGAGTTCTCCTTCAAGTGGCCTACATGATGTTTGTGTATTTTTTTGGACTGGTGGACTGGTGTTGCTGGTACTGGTACTGGAGGAGGTGTGGGGGGGTGGGGGGAAGGAAAGGTAAAGGTGGGGGGGGGGGGAAGGAGGGGTAAAGTGTTGGATGTGAAGAGAGGAGAGTTTGGGAAAAGGTGAGGTGTGGTGGTAGGTGTGTTGGTGGTGGTGAGGGAGGAATGGGAGGTGGTGGATGGGGGAAGAATGTTGTGGTGTGGGTGTGGGTGGGTGGGGGTGAAGTGGAAGGTGTGAGGGGGAAAAGGTCAAAGTGGAGGGCGAATGTGGAGGTGGTGGAAGGAGTGCAAGGGTGGAAAAGTAGGATGGGGAAAAGATATAGTCAAGATGGAGAGGACGAAGTGAAGAGGATAAGTTAGAGCAAGGAAATTGTATAAGAGGAGGAATGGTCAGGTCAGGAGAGGATTGGGGTAGACCATGGAGGAAGAAGAGGACATTTTCCCTACACAAAATATTATTAGAGAAAAAGAGAATTTGTGTGGGTGTGGGTAGAGAGAGAGAGATAGTGGGATGGGAGAGGAGAGGGAGGGACGAGAGAGAAAAATGAAGGAGGGTGAGAATGGGAAAGCTCAATAGATTGGTAGCCATATAAGAAATCAGAGCGTTCCCCCAGAGATATCTACACACACAAACACGCACACACACACACACACACACACACACACACATATATATATATATATATATATATATATATATATATATATATATATATATATATATATATATATATATATATATATATATATATATATATATATATATATATTTATTTCCTATCTGTTTGGTTTTATGTAGGAAGTAGTTTGGGGGAGATGGTGGTGGTGGAGGATGAAGTTGAAGGAATTAATGAGGGAATTGGGAGAGATAAATGTGAGACAGGTGAAAGGTTGGTGAAGACTGAGAGAAAGAGAGAGAGAGAGAGAGAGAGAGAGAGAGAGAGAGAGAGAGAGAGAGAGAGAGAGAGAGAGAGAGAGAGAGAGAGAGAGAGAGAGAGAGAGATTGATGGATATTAGGCGCCGCAACATCGAGGTCCTATAGCGCCAGAAAAAGGTGATAGAGAGGTGTGACAGCAAACAGGAAGGAAATGAAAAGAAAAGAGGGACAGTTGAAGAACTGAAAGATGGGAACCATTTAGTCTGGTCTCTCACTAGCGACCTTCCTAGCATGGGAAACCCTCTCTCCCCGAAATCGGAGCAGAGCAGGGGCCGGAGCCCCCTCTGGTCTAGCTCGCCAGGTCTCGAGAGACACACAAGCCACCGACCCCGTCAAGGCGGTTTCCGTTGGGGAGAGAGAGAGAGATAGAATCAGAAAGTTAACGGAGAGAAAGAAAGAAAAAAGAAGTGTTGGTGAGAAAGAGAAATAGGTAAATAGAGAGAAAATGAATCGTTGAGAGAGGAGGGTTCCATTAGAAAGTTAGGGGAGAGAGTGAGTGAGTTAAGACACAGCAAGGAAAGGAAGGAAGGAAGGGTTGCAAGATTTTTGACGTAGATCTCTCTCTCTCTCTCTCTCTCTCTCTCTCTCTCTCTCTCTCTCTCTCTCTCTCTCTCTCTCTCTCTCTCTCTTTATGTGTATGTGTGGTTTTTTCTTCAATACGGCACTCCAAAATGATAAAGAGACGCTTTCTGTTCTTCGTGTTGTGTGTGTGTGTCCCCTCCTATTTCACTGCTTTATCACCTCTTCTGTCTTCCTCCTGCTGTTCCACACACACACACACACACACACACACAGTATATTGTCCAGTTTCAATCGTTCTCTTTATAATTATGTTCTTCCTCCATCACTCCTTACTCCCTTCTTTAATACATTCTCTCCCACTGAGCTCATCCTTCTCCCCATATACCGAATTTCCCTCTCACCTTCCCTCTCTCCCTTCCCTCTCCTCTACAACTCTCCCATACATTTTTCTCCCTCTCTCCCTTCCTTCTCCTCAACACATCTCTCCCTCTCTCCCTTCCCTCTCCTCCTCCCTTTCCTCTCCTCCCTCTCCCTCTCCCTAGATGTAACAGTCACGCACACACAAACTCACTTTTTTACCCTCCACGTTTCCTTACTTTTTTTTTCCTTCCCTCACACCCCTTCTCCCTCCTCCTTTACCTTTTCCTCCCCTTCCCCTTCCCTCACACCTACTCTCCCTCTCCTTCCCTCCTTCTTTACCTCTCCCTTTCCCTCCTTCCCTCTTTCTCACTTGTACATTTTGCTCTCTCTTTTTTTTCCTCTCTCCATCATCTACCTCATTCATCTATCTTTTTGTCATTTCCCTCTTCTTCCTTTCCTCCTCCTCTTCCCTTCACCTACGCTTTGTTAATTTTCGTCCCATTTCCCCTCCTATCTTTCTATCTCCTACTCCTCTCTTCTTTCCTCCTGCTCTCCCTCTCACTTTCTCACGTATTTATCCCCTTCCCTTTTATTTACCCTCCCTTTCTTCCCTTCCTTTTCTTCTTTACCCTTACCACTATACTCTGTTCAAAACTTGTGTTCCATTTTCCTCTATCCATCTATCTCTATTTCTATCTATATCTATTTCTATCTATATCTTTCTATCTATCTCTATCTGTCTCTATTTCTATCTATCTCTTATTTGTCTATCTATCTATCTATCTATTTCTATCTATCTAAGCATAAGAGGCCAAAAGGAACACAAGTTTTGAACAGACTATAGTTACTCCTTAGCCCCACTCCCTCTCTTCCCATCCTCCTCTTTTCTTTTCTTTTCCCTTCCTTTATCACCTTTCCCTTTCCTTCTCCTATTAACACTTACATAGCCTATACCAACACTGACACTTTTTTCCTTGCCACCAATTTTTTCTTGTCTAGTGGAGATGGAGGCTGTCGTATAGACCGGCAGCCAGGGGCAGTTTGGTCAAACGAACTTGGTACCAATTGTGGAGTACTGGGTCACAATGGGAGTGAACGGACATATGGAAAACTGGACGTCTGCCGGGGGCTCCCCGCTGCGTGTGGCCCGTGGGAGCCTCCAAATCGGGCAGAAAAATCAGGTGGATTAAAAATAGATAAGTACCAACAATAATGTATGTCAAAGTAGTTTATTTATCACTCTTAGTAAAAAATGAGTAATACCAGACAAAATCTCCGCTGCATTGGGCCCGCCAGACACCCCCAAAAGGGCCCCAAAATCTGGCCGGATCAAACCTATTTGGTACCAGTTCAAACAAAGTTTAATATCTTCAACACATCTTCGAGAATACAGAATGGTCAATAACAGACGAATTACCCGCTGCAAAAGGTCCGCCAGACACACCCAAAATTGATCCCCCACCTAATGCTCTGGCAAATTTGACGTAGATAAAACATGACAGGTACTGAATGGAAATTACTTTAAATGAATGGTAACATTCCACCAAGTTCAAAGTAAACTTTGCCAGATGCACTACTTAATGCATTGGGCCCGCCAGACAACCCCAAAAGGGCCCCAAAATCTGGTCGGATCAAACATAACTGGTACCAGTTCAAACAAAGTTTAATATCTTCAACACATCTTCGAGAATACAGAATGGTCAATAACAGACGAATTACCAGCTGCAAAAGGCCCGCCAGACACACCCAAAATTGATCCCCCGCCCAGTGATCCGGCAAATTTGACGTAGATAATGGTAGGAACTGAATGAAACGTTTATTTCAATCTTTCTTTAGAATTACATGTATACAAATGAGCGAGCATACAAATTCAAATACAA
This sequence comes from Petrolisthes manimaculis, assembly GCA_034508575.1. NCBI lineage: Eukaryota > Metazoa > Arthropoda > Malacostraca > Decapoda > Porcellanidae > Petrolisthes > Petrolisthes manimaculis. Next base: position 190,978 of record JAWZYT010002781.1, on the reverse strand, counting down.
ATATAGAAATACAAAAAAAGAAATACAAATGTAGCGAGTATACAAAATTAGGCCTACAGCTCATCTTCACTTCCAGAGTCGTCATTCCATTCCACTTCAGATCCAGAGTTTGATGCTTCGTACTCGGCTACATCATCATCTGTTCCATTTTGAACCTCCTGATCTGCCACGTCTGTAGTTTCTTCGTCCTCAAAGAGGTCACAGGGTACGGAAGGTCCTGAGAACCAGACAGGAACATAGTTTCCACCCTTCATCTGCCAGCCGTAGTCACATGGATCCAGTTCATCATCGGGATGTGCTGAACCCGCATTGCCCCACACTATGCTGACGAAGTGTGCCCGCTGCAGTTTATTACGGACCGTCTTGGAGCATGGTGGAAGGAGAGCACAATCTACTTTCTTCAAATTCTTCATTGGAGCTGCCTGCAAAAAAAAATTAATATAAATACACCTAAATAATACATCGAAAGGGCTGAGATCCAAAGATATGCATGAAAAGCATACTTTAAAAAAGTAGATTGCACATAATAATTAGCTCATCCACCTTCCCTGTCATTTGACACAGCTTGGCATGCCTGGCCTTGTCGACATCTGTCATTTTTTTAATCCCATACAAGGAACAGATGAATCCTTCCGCCGCAATCTGGTCTGGTTCTACTCTTGATCCTAATTTTTTGAAGAAATTGATGAATGTCCCCTGGGTGTCTTCCTCCAAGATTTCAAAAGGCTTCACTTTGCCTTTCCTGTAGAAGGAAGAAGTAAAGTCACATCCAGTGAAAGCATGAAGGTCTGGCATTGCACAGGCTAGACCATTTTGTTTAGCCTCTAAGACAAAAAATGACAGATGTCGACAAGGCCAGGCATGCCAAGCTGTGTCAAATGACAGGGATAATTATTAACCCAGTACCGTAACGTAACTAAACCTTTCATAACACACACCACCGTAACATAAATTTTAATAACACGCATACACACACTATACTACCTATATACGTAACGTTAATAAAAAAAAATCTATGTAACAACAATCGTATTACTCTAACTCTTTTTAATAATAATAATAATTATAATAATAATAATAATACACCATATTTCATAACAGCAAAAACAGTCACCATAACTCACTCTTTCATAACACCAATTTATTACCTTTAAGGGGAGGGTATAGTTTTGACATTTGTGGAGATTATGATTCCTCCAAACTATTCCAGGCAACAGGATACCATTATTTTTCTTCATCTGGGTCTGTTTCCTGGCATACTTTGGAGGAATCAAGGCACTCCAATCTATCAAAAGTATACTCTCCCCTTAATAAAAATACAATTATCCTGCAGCTTATATTAAAAAAAAAAAAAAATCAATCTACCTTTACTCCCTCCTTCCTCTGTGCTGTTTTGTTATGTTTATCTATCTGTTGTTATTTGGTTCTGTCCGTCTGTCTGTCTGTTTGTTGTGTGTCTCTGTCCTGTCGTTTTATCCTTTATCTGTATAGCTTTATGTCTGTCTCTTCGTCCTGTCGCTTCTCTCTTCCTGTCCGTACATCCTCTCTTCTTCCTCCCTCTCTCTCTCTCACCGTCCGTCATGCCTATCTGTCTGTCTGTCTGTCTTCCTGCCTATCTGTCTGCCTGTCTATCTGTCTGCCTGTCTCTCTGTCTCTGTCTGTCTGCAATCTTCATCACATCACATACCCCCCCTCCTACTCACTCACTCACTCACACTCACTCCCCTTCCACCCTCCACTTCGACGTATATATATAAGTGATTTCGTCCGGGTGTTCTCTTTTACAGTTTGCTATAATAGTGATGGTGGAAATTGTCGTGTCGTATTTTTAATGAAGTTAGTTTTTTTTTAAGTGATTATTTCTGGATGATTGTGTGAGGTGATTTTTTTTCTATTTTCTTTTGTTTTTGTTTTATGGTAATCAGTGTTTCATATGAAAGTGGTAGTAGTGGTGGTGGTGGTAGTAGTGGTAGTGGTAGTGGTGGTGGTAGTAGTGGTGGTGGTAGTAGTGGTGGTGGTAGTGGTAGTGGTGGTGGTAGTAGTGGTAGGGGTGGTAGTAGTGGTAGGAGTGGTAGTGGTAGTGGTGGTAGTAGTGGTAGTGGTAGTAGTGCAGTGGATGGTAGTAGTGGTAATGAGTTGATATAGTAGTAGTGGATAGTGATGTGATGATAAGTATTGTGTGTTGGGAGGTTATAATAATGAAATGAAACTACTGTAATGATGATACACACACACACACACAATAACACACTTGCTTGCTTAAAGTTGCCCGTCGCAGACGACGATGACTTTGCACCATGCTGAAGACTGAAGAATCAGGTTCGGTGCGGTTACACTTAATGGACTCGCTGGTGGCTGACGAGTCCAATCCTTGACTTGCATATGCGTCCACAAGTAAGGCACGGGAAATTACCTCCCGCTTGCTGTGGCGCATGACGCCGTTGTCGTCTTTCCTCCGCCAGAGTGTTGCAGCGGGTTGTTAGTTGTTCGGTGCCAGTGCGGCACAATGAGTGCCACTCCTGGCGGTTTTCAGCAGCTGCTTCAAGGTTAGTGGGCACTATTGCACATTTCTTTAGCGTAGTTTTAAGATGGTCTTTGAAGCGCTTGCGAGGGCCACCAGCATGCCGCCTGCCCAGACTCAGCTCACCATAAAGGACCTTGCGAGGAAGTCTGTCCTCTGGCATACGAATTGTGTGTCCCACCCAACGCAGTTGTCGTTGCGTGAGGATATTCTCAAGGGGTTCAATTTGTGTTCGTCTGCGTATATCAGTATGGGGAACCTTATGCCACTAATATTCGCTGAAGGCAGTTGGTGTGGAAGGCTTCCAGCTTTTTTAAGTGGCGTCGATATGGTACCCACGATTCACTGCCATATAAAAGGATGGAGAGACAGATTGCCCTGTACACAGATACCTTGGTGGTAGTGGTAAGGTCTCTGTTCAGAAAGACCCTGCGAGACAGTCTTCCAAAGGCAGCAGAAGCCAGTCCAATGCGGCGTTGAACCTCACTTGTTAAGTCACAGGAGTCAGTAAGTACAGAGCCCAGGTAGGTGAACTCCTGGACGTTCTTCAGAGGCTGTTGATTGATGGTGAACTCAACAGGCTCTCGTGGATGTTCATGCATACTTAGCACTTCTGTTTTGTTGATGTTGATGGCAAGTCCAGAACGAGTGTAGGCATTTGTCACAGCATTGATGGTGCGCTGAAGACCCTCATGTGATGAGCTTATTATGGCAGTGTCATCTGCATATTGCAGCTCATGGATTGCCTCCTCTGTTACCCGTGTCTTTGCTTGAAGGCGCCGGATGTTGAATAGGTTACCATCTAGCCGATAAGACAGCCGGACACCATCAGCAGGGTCAATTTGCTGCTTATCGATGTTGGAAACAGCTGCAAGGAATAAATTAAACATAATAGGAGCTATTACACATCCCTGCTTCACCCCTGTGCCCACCAGGAAAGGTTCAGTTTTTATCCCTGCACTGGAGACACGTGCCATTGAACCATCATGCAGTGATCTGAGGACAGCCAAGAATGTTGGAGGGCAGCCAAATTTCCTCAGTGCTTCCCATAGTAGGGGTCTGTTCACCGTATCGAACGCTTTAGCAAGATCCACAAACACCATGTAGAGGTCTTGATGCTGCTCTATGCTCTTCTCCTGAAACTGTCTCGCCACAAACACCATATCAATGGTGCTGCGTTCTCTCCTGAACCCACATTGGGATTCAGGCAGAACCCGCTCTGCAATGTTGTTGAGTATTCGGGAGAGCAGGATTTTTGTGAGGACTTTTCCCGAGGTGGAGAGAAGGGAGATGCCCCGGCTGTTGCCACATATGGCCCTGTCACCTTTCTTTTTGTAAATGCTTATAATGTCTGCATCTTTCCATTGTTGTGGGCAGCATCTGGATTGCCACACTTCTTGAATGATGTTAAGCAGACAGTCTACAACAGCATTACCGCCATATTTCAGGATTTCCGCTGGAATGCTGTCTGGTCCAGTTGCCTTGTTGTTCTTCAGGCTATTGACGGCCAGGTGTACTTCTTGACGAGATGGAATGGTGTCAAGTTCTTGCATGGCAGGGAGATCAGGTAGGTTGTTAAGGAAGGTAGGATCTATTGGGTTACTCCTGTTCAGAAGGTCTTCATAGTGTTCAGCCCAACGGCCTAGAATTTCAGACTTTTCAGTAATGAGTGTGGATCCATCAGCACTCCGGGTGGGACAAAAGCTATTACTTTGGGGCCCATATTGCTGTTGGTCTCCTACATCAGCAAAGCCCTGAATTTCACCTGCAAGCTTGGTCCACCACTCATTCTGCATTTTTCTAGTCTCACGCTGGACTCTTGAACGGAGTTCTGCAAGGTTTTCACGTGTTCTTGCGTTAGGATTGGCGAGTACTGACTGGTGAGCCCTTTTCTTTTCCTCTAGGAGCTGGTGAATGTCCTCAGCTTGCTCATCAAACCAATCTCTGTTTTTTCTTTTGATCATACCAAGCACACTTCTGGCAGTGTTGAGGAGAACCTCACTTACTGTGCGCCATCTTACAGATAAGGTGTCTGTTGTTGCTGGGTTGTCATTGGGAGCTGGTGGTGCTAAGTTTGCCAAGAGTTCTGCTTGAAGGGCAGCACGTTTCTCTTGGTCGCTGAGGGCTTTGATATTAAGGCAAGGCCTTGGTGCCTGTCATCGTATCGGAGGTCGAATACGCAATTGCAAGATTGAACGGACAAGGCGGTGATCAGTCCATCCATCGGCACCTCGCATTGCTCTTGTAAGTACTACATCTCTCAGATCTCGCTGTCTTACAGTGACGTAGTCGAGTAGATGCCATGTTTTGGTTCTTGGGTGCATCCAGGTGGTTTTGTGCATCTCACGGAGTTGGAACATTGTGTTTGTGATGGCCAGTTCATGCTGGGAGCAGAAAGTCAACAGGCGTAAACCATTGTCATTGCATTTTCCAACTCCATGGTGACCAATGATTCCCTCCCATTGATGATGATTGCGCCCGACTCTGGCATTAAAGTCTCCGAGAAGAATTATTTTGTCTTCGCGAGGGATGGTCTGCATTATTGAATTTAGTTGTCCATAAAATCGATCTTTTATTTCCTCGTCTGTGTCTAGTGTAGGTGCATAGACATTGATTAGTGTGGCATTACGGTGGTTTGCTAGTGGAATGCGCCAGCTGATGATCCTCTCACTGTGCCCAGTGGGAGATTGAGGGATTGAAGTGAGCAGTGATGTTTTAACTGCAAAAGCAACTCCATGAATACGCCGGGCTCCCTCTTGCAAGCCTCTCCAGAAGAAGGTGTAGCCCTCTCCTACTTCTGTGAGTGATCCCTCTGCTGATAGTCGTGTTTCACTAAGGGCAGCTATATCCACTCTATATCGCTTCAGCTCATGGGCAAAAATAGCTGTTCAGCGTTGGGGTCTTTCATTATCGGTGAGGTCTAGTAGTGTACGCACATTCCATGTGCCAATTACGAGTTTCTTTGTTCTGTTTGGACCGAAATGGGGGTTACCACGGCGAGGCTCGGTTACCTGCCCGTGGAGGTCGGAACAGGCAATGTTTGGGTCACCTTTTCTTGACCCCTCCCCATGCGGGGTGGGCGATGTGGATCCTAGAAAGGGCCGCCCAGTCGCCCTGGGAGCTGCCGAAGGAGGCCGCTGTTCCTGTCCCAGTCATCCAGCGACCTTCACCCCAGGGCCGCCTCACGTGCAGGGTCGGGACTAAGGGCTGCCAGTAACAACCTTACCTGCCCCCACCGCCCCTTCCCCATCGCCGGAGGACTTGTTGGAGTTGGAGAAAGGGAAAGGAAATGAAAATATATTGTAGGAGTAAATGGTCAGCATAGGCAAGACTTGTGCAGTGATTGTTTAAGTGGAAGGTGGGTGCACAATCCTCAGTCCACTATCTTGACAGTCCATCAGGTGATCCAGTGGCAGGTGAAGACCTTGACGACTGGACTAACGGGCTGCTGCATGGGCGTGCCAAGAGCCCGGTCTGTTGGGCCTTGCCTATTACGTCACCCCGAAGCAGATTTAATTTCGGGGTTTACTCCCCTAGCTCAAGTCCAGCCAAGGATATCCCACTGGGCTTGTGGGGCAGGGGTTGGTGTGGGACCAGGGCGTGTCCACACGTCGGTGGGCCATAGTCTCACACCTCTGGGGCCCCCTGCTGGTTTAGCCTGGGGCCGCAAGGCACCCAGTTACCGTGTGTGGCCACAAGGAGGCACAACAAAGATCTTGACGATGGAGAGGCTGTGTACTGGCAGGGGGAGACTTACGCACTCGGCTCCTCCGTTCGCACGAGGCTAGCCAGCGGTGGCAACTGGAAGCGAGAGAGCATGCAAAGCAAGCAACTTACGCTAACTTATAATTACCACACTAGACGCGTCACATCGCCCTGTGTGTACACACACACACACACACGCAATAACACACACACGCAATAACACACACGCACGATAACACACACACACAATAACACACGCATACGATAACACACACACACACACACACACGCACACACACACACACACACAGAACACCATTATTTTTCTTACTTAGATTTCGACGCTGCAGAATTTCGAAATGAACCAGAAATACTTGAGAATTTGACCATTTTTATTTAACAGGCGAACAATACGGCGCTTCGAGACGAGTGAAAAATATTTGGAATGGGGAGTTTAAAGTGAAAGTCTCCGGTAATGTGTGCTAATATTTTTTTTTATTTTTATCAAATGATGGTTGTAATATTCGTGAACTCTACCTTGTTAGAATGTTATATAGATAGATTGATATATATATATATATATATATATATATATATGAATAGATTGATGGAAAAATAGATAAATAGATGGATGAATAGATGGATGAATAGATGGATGAATAGATAGATAAATAGATGGATGGATGGATAGATAGATAGATAAATAGATGGATGGATATATGAATAGATTGATAGATAGATATATGAATAGATTGATGGATAGATAGATAAATGGATGGATGGATAGATAGATAAATAAATGGATGGATAGATAGATAAATATATGGACGGATAGATAGACAGCTAAATTGATGAATAGATGGATGGATAGATAGATGGGTGAATGGATGGATAGATGGATGGATAGATAGATAGATAGATAGATAGATGGATTGATAGATAGATATATGAATAGATTGATGGATAGATAGATAAATAGATGGATGGCTAAATAAATGGATAGATAGATAGATTGGTATGTATTGATACTTGGATGAAGATAGACAAAATAATACATACGTTTATACAAAGAAAGAGAGAGAGAGAGAGAGAGAGAGAGAGAGAGAGAGAGAGAGAGATAGAGAGATAGAGAGTTACAAGGACAAGTAGCACCTCAAAAGGTCTTACGACCCATACCAAGGAGGTACCGTAGGTGTAGTAGTAGTTGCTAACTAATAGTGAGAGAAAAGTATAGTAAAGAGAAGGCTCTCCCCACCCACCTCTCCCACCCGCATTGCGGGTATGGAAATGGAAATGTACCTAACCCGGGGGAAAAAAGGCCGGACTAGGAAATTTTTTGTACAGGAAAGGAGGAAACGATCACTTTAACTCTACCAGGCTTGACAGAACTTTGTCTAACTGTTTCTTGAACTGTTCTATCGATGAACTATCAACTACCTCTGCTGGTAGCTGATTCCAGACATTGCAGATTTTATATGTGAAGAAATTACCTAACGTATTATGGCGGAAGCGTTTCAAGTCTAGTTTCCATCCATGGTTTCTAGTTGCATTAGTGTTTAAGCTAAACAGGCACTGATAATCAATGTTTTCATATCCACGAAGGATTTTGAATACTTCAATTAGTTGACCTCTCAAGCGTCTCGTCTCTAATGAGAAGAGACCTAGTGCCTGCAGCCTTCTCTGGTAGCCCATGTGTTTAAATGATGGGATCAGTTTGGTGGCCCTAGCCTGGACTCTCTCAAGCCTCGCAATGTCTTTCTTGAGAGTCGGCGACCAGAACTGCACAGCATATTCCAGATGTGGCCGAACCAAAGAATTGTACAGAGTGAGGACTATCTCTTTGTTTCTAAATTTAAATTGCCTCTTTATATAACCAAGAAGCCTCTGGGCTTTCTTCTCTACTGCGAGGCACTGCTTGGAGAGAGAGAGATCAACAACTTTCAACAACAGGAGAGAAAGTCGAGAGTTGTCAAAGGAAGGAAGGGAGGGAGAGAGAGATAAAGAAAGTGAGAAACTTTCCAAAGTGAGAGAGGTAAAGAAAGTGAGTGAGAGAGAAAGAGAGGGGAGACGAGCTGTGTGTGAGTTTGAAAAAGATGTTGAAAAAGGGTGTAAAAATATCATGAGAGAGAGAGAGAGAGAGAGAGAGAGAGAGAGAGAGAGAGAGAGAGAGAGAGAGAGAGAGAGAGAGAGAGAGAGAGAGAGAGAGAGAGAAGAATGAATTAGAGGGGAAGGAAGAGATAATAAATTGTGAGAGAGAAAAGGAATAAAATGGAGAGATAAAAATAAAAGTTTACAGAGAGAGAGAGAGAGAGAGAGAGAGAGAGAGTTTGGTTGGTTGGTTGGTATATGTAAATGTGTGTGTGTAGTGAAAGCAGGACCAACCAGCACGTTAATGGTAGAAGCCTATTCACTCCTCATAGATGATGCTACCTTAAGTTAAATATTTCTCTCTCTCTCTCTCTCTCTCTCTCTCTCTCTCTCTCTCTCTCTCTTACACCTCGCCTCTTTCCCTAACTCTCCCTTCATCCTCATCTCCTCTTCACATCACTCTCCCCTCTTTCCCTCACTTCCCCTCCTTCCCTCCCCTCCTCACTTTCTCTATTTCCCTCCTTCACTCCCCACCACCTCCCCTCTCCTTCACTCCCCACCTCTCCTCCATCCCTCCACTCTCCCTTCAACCTCATCTCCTCCCCACCTCTCCTCCATCCCTCCACTCTCCCCTCTTCCCCTCTCCTCCTCCCTCCTTCCCTCCCCACCTCTTCCCTTCCACTTTCCTTCCTCTTCTCACTTGCCATCTTTGCCTTCCCTCGTCATCACCTCCTTTCCCCAAACACTTCATTACTCAACCCTTCGTCTCGTCACCCTCAACCTCCTTCACCTTTCCTCATTTTCCTCCTTTCCTTCCTCATTTTCCTCTTTGCCTTTCCTCATTTTCCCCTTTTCCTTCCTCATTTTCCTCTTTTCCTTCATCATTTTCCTCTTTGCCTTTCCTCATTTTCCTCTTTTCCTTCCTCATTTTCCTCTTTTCCTTCCTCATTTTCCTCTTTGCCTTTCCTCATTTTCCTCTTTTCCTCTTTACCTTTCCTCATTTTCCTCTTTACTTCCTCTTTATCATTCTTTTCTTCTTTACCTCCTCCTCCTTTTCTTCTTCTTTGCCTCCTCCTCTTCTTCCTCTTTCCTTCCTCATTTTCCTCTTTACCTCTTCGCCTTCATAATTTTCCTCTATCATTCTTTTCTTCCACATAATTTCTTCATTTTCCTCTTTGCCTCCTCGTCTTCCTCCTATTCACCTTTCTCTTCTTCCTCTTTACTTTCCTCTTTACCTCCTTCTTTCCTCTTTATCTGCCTTCTCCTACTTTTCTTACTCCTCCACCAACACCAATACCACCATCATTCTCTCTCTCTCTCTCTCTCTCTCTCTCTCTCTCTCTCTCTCTCTCTCTCCTCCACATCCAATATATCTCCTCTTTATCACTTTTCTCTTTTCTTTTTTATTATTGTCATTGTTTTTCTCCCCTCCTTTATTGCCACTATTATTTTTTACTATTCTATATCTTTTGATTTATAGATTTTAACCTCTTCATTTTTTATATATTATTTATTTATTTATTTACTTATTATTATTATTATTTTTATTATTATTATTAATATTATTATTATTATTATCATCAGTATTACTATTATTGTTATTGTTATTATTATTATTATTAATATTTTTGTTTTATATTTTTTTATCGTCATTATTATTATTTATTATTAATCTTATTTTTTTTTTTTGTGAAGTGTATAAATTATTGCTTTTATACCTTATTTATCTCCATCTTCCTCCATTCTCTCTTCTCTCTCTTTTACTCCCCCCTTCCTCAATTTCAATTTTATCCCATAATCTCTTCCCTCCTTTCTATTTCTATTTCCCTCTATTTTTCTTTCTTCTCTCTCTTTTTCTTTTTTTCCTTTTCTCTCCCAAACACCATTCTCAATTCATACTCTCCCTATTCTCTCTCTCTCTCTCTCTGTGGGGGTGGACTGAGTTTTTAATGTACTTTATATTATTTTATCAAAAGCTTACCTTACTGGTTAATATATAATCTCGTTGGTTGGCTGCAGCGAGTTAAACCAGAGTTATAATTCCCTGTATCCATCCCTCAAACACAATAAATTTATTTCTGTGTTCGTCCTGCTATATATGTATTGATAATAGATCATGCATTAATGGTGAAACAAACAACCAATGGCAATTTTCTCTATTTATTAAAATAAATTCCAGGCCAACGATGAATGATTAAATTCAATCAAAAAATCACACACACACACTTCCGTTCACGCTCCAATAGATAGCTATGTACTTACTCCTCCGTCGCTTCTCCCACATGTGATGACAGACGATACTTACGTTGTTTAATATTAATGGAGAATCAAGCAACCCAGTTGGTAATTTCCAATGTCAATAATCACACTCGTTCACTACAGTCCTCTGTACACACACACTCGTAATTTCCTAGACCAGCTCTCTCCTCACCCTCAGTGACACCTTACTAATTCTCGTCAAGCGAATGAATAGTGAGTTAATAACAATAAGCCTTGTGAAAAGTAATTAAACAAATTCGACATTACGTTTTAACTGTAGGCCTCCAGGCAAGCAGGAGGGCTGGATACGAGGTGTTCGTCCTGGAGTGTGATTTTACCAACTGACTGTATTCCAAAATAAGATGTGGGTGGTTGGAAATTAATTACCTTTCTGACTCCTCCCCA
>JAWZYT010002781.1:172500-175000 GCA_034508575.1 Petrolisthes manimaculis | reverse complement strand
TATATACTAACCATTGACTCTGTCGTCAGCTGATTTCTTACTCTGTACAAAATACCACATATCTTTGACAATTTGAGACACATTGAGTTTATGTGATTCTTCCAATTCATATATTCATCCACCACCACACCCAGAAATTTTGTTGATGTCACACGATCTATTAGATCACCTCCAAAAGTTACGGGCGGCATGTCATGCCTCAAAGAGCGATTCTGGAACATAATTAACTTTGTTTTCTTGATATTTAGCTTAAGCTTATTAGATTCTATCCATGTAAATATTTTGTCTAACTCGGAGTACATGAGTTGATGTAATTGGTTAATATTCTCGCCCACAAACATCAGAGTAGTGTCATCAGCAAACAAGACATAATCAATTTTTTTACTTACTGAAACTATGTCATTAATATAAATTAAAAACAAAGTCGGTCCCAAAATGGATCCCTGAGGCACTCCCAACTTAATATGTTTAAAATCAGAACAATTTTTATTACAGTATACCTGTTGTTTCCTGTTTGCCAAATAGTTACAAAATAATTGGAGTGCAACTCCCTTTATCCCTATGTTTTCCATTTTATCTTTTAATATATCATGGTTTAATGTGTCAAACGCTTTAGATAGATCAAGAAACACTTGTTATATATTTTTTATCATCAAGTTGTTTATAAATATGACTAACAAACTTCAGTAATACAGCCTCCGTTGATCTACCCTTACGAAAACCATACTGGCAATCTGATAACAGCTTATTCTCCTCTAAGAAATCCACTAACCTGTTAGAAATTGCTCTCTCAAATATTTTACTAAATGCGGGTAAAATTGATACCAACCTATAATTATTAACCTCATCCCTACTTCCCGATTTATGTAAAGGTATAGCCTTAGCAATCTTAAGTCTATCAGGGAATATTCCATATCGAAAACTTAGATTTACTAAGTGAGTGAGAGGTTTCGATATAATGTGAGCAGTGTGTTTAAGTAATTTTGGAGGAATATCGTCTATCCCTGAAGCAGTAAGTTTTAGTGTCTTGAGGTACTGTTCAATTTCTTCCCGAATCACATGTCTCAAGTGTAGTGAAACATTAGGGGAATTAACCAAGTATTTTAAATGTGACTGACCATTCCTGTTGTTTATGTCCACGTTTTCGGATAGGGATTCACCAATGCTACAAAAATGCTCGTTAAAAATATTTGCACAGTTCGCGAAGTTTGTATTGGTCTTCAGTTGTATATTTTGCTTATCGGAACCCTTGTGTGTGTGTGTGTGTGTGTGTGTGTGTGAGAGAGAGAGAGAGAGAGAGAGAGAGAGAGAGAGAGAGAGAGAGAGAGAGAGAGAAAAATGTGTGTATGAGAGAGAAAGTGTGTGTGTGAGAAAGAGAGAGAGAATATCACACTGCCACGTTATGGGATTGCTTCCATGTGCATACTGTATATATATTTTCCCTGTATGTGTGTGTGTGTGTGTGTGTGTGTGTGCATGCATAACCAAAATCACTATGTACAGTTGCACACACATGAAGCTGGTACGCCTTGCTACTTGTGAGGTAGCTACAACAGGAAGAAAAGTGAGCAAAAGTTATAGTTTGTTGACAAGCAGACAATAATAATATTTTACTGTCTGTCTGTCAACAAACTACATCTTTTTTCACTTTCCTTTCTTTTTGTAGCCAAGCACCTCACAAGTAACGAGCCATACCGTTTGTGGTTGTCATTTTATTGTAACTTACTATTATTCCATATCTTTATTCACATCTTTCCTTCCTCATTTTTTCCCTTAATCTTCGTCTATGTTATTCCATTCTTTATTCACATACTTCCTTCCTCATTTTTTCCCATTATCTTCATCTTTTTTTTCATATTTATTCACATACTTTCTTCGTGTTTCTTCTCATTCCTTTTTAATTCCTATTCGGTTTATTTTTATCATGCGGTCTTTTCATTAGTCAAGGTTTGTTATTTTTAGTTATTTTTATCTTTCCTGTCATCACTGCTCTCCTCCTCCTCCTCCTCCTCCTCCTCCTCCTCCTCCTCCTCCTCCTCCTCCTCCTCCTCCTCCTCCTCCTCCTCCTCCTCCTCCTCCTCCTCCTCCTCCTCCTCCTCCTCCTCCTCCTCCTCCTCCTCCTCCTCCTTTCTTATCCTTCTTCTCATTTCTCTTTCTCACGTCTTCCTTCTGTTCTCCATTCCTTCTGTCTCCAACTTTTATTTTTATTATTTCTGTATCCTTATGTATCGTCTCTTTTTTACCTTTCTTCTACGCTTCCTCCTTCTCTTCCCCAAACATCCATTATTTTCTCCTCCTGCTTGCTTCCTTCCTTACTTCTCGTCCTTCTTTTCCATTTGCATTTATCATCGTCTCTCCTTCTCTTCTTCTCTGCTCACTCATCCATTCCTTTTCTCCTCCTTCCTCTACCCATCATCTCCTATTCTCATTCCTCCTTTTTCAACACCTTCCCTCCAATCTCCTCTTCCTATCCCTCTTTATTCCTTCTCTCCCTTCCTCC
>JAWZYT010002781.1:147500-167500 GCA_034508575.1 Petrolisthes manimaculis | reverse complement strand
TTTTACATTGTCATACTTTTTCTTACTTGCTCTCTATCTTTGTTTATCTCTATTTATCTATTTATTTTACTCTCTGTCTGTATATTTCCATCTTTTTTTATCATTTAATTCCTCTAGAATAATAATAATAATAATAATAATAATAAAATAATACTAATACTAATAATAATAATAATAATAATAATAATAATAATAACAATAACAACAAGTAGTCTACACAAGCATTTACTAATATTAATTTTGTACAATTTTCATGCATTCAAGAACGAGGCAACGGTAAGTATGTGCCTTCACAACAAGAATGTTAACTTTTTACCCGTTACTTGGAGAGAGAGAGAGAGAGAGAGAGAGAGAGAGAGTGTGTGTGTGTGTGTGTGTGTGTGTGTGTGTGTGAGTGTATGTGTATGTGTATGTGTGTGTGTGTGTGTGTGTGTGTGTGTGTGTGTGTGTGTGTGTGTGTGTGTGTTACAGACAGACGGACAGATAGAAAAAAAAATAGAAAGTGTGTGTGTGAAAGAGAGACAGACAGACAGATAAACAGACAGAAAAAAAAGAGAAAGTGTGTGTGTGTGACAGACAGACAAACACACACACACAAAAAAAAACGAGAGAAAGTGTGTAGAACTATGAGTAGCCTACAAAGTGTTTAATAAAAATAATATGGAGCAACTGCCTGATTCCTTTAAAGTTCTAAACTCTTAAAGTCTAAACTATCCCAGTCAACAAACCCCCACAGTTATATTATTTTGTTGTTCATTTGGGTCCAGCTGTTTCCTGGCATAGAAATATTATGTACAGTTGCCAAAAGAGATATTGCAACAAATCTGGATAGAACTTTAACCATAGTAATATCAACAACTATTTGTATATGGACTATAAGCATGAATAACAGGAGGAAATATACATATCCTTCTGTAATACATACTTATAATACATAGTAATATCAACAACTAGTTGTAGGGACTATAAGCATGTATAACAGGAGGAAATATACATATATTTCTGTAATACATACTTATAAGAATGTATAACAGAAAGAAATATACATATCCCTCTGTAATACATACTTATAATAATCCCTACAAACAACTATGGACATTAATATATTCAATGTTGTATCAATAGTTGTCGCAATACCTTTTTTGGCAACTGTACATACTTTAGAGGAATCAAGGCGCCCTCTGTAAATAATGTATCGAGGTATTTTCAACACATCGGGGGAATTTGTCATGAAACTGGGAACGATCTGCTGTAAGAAGAATACTGAACACTGATGAAGGCCTTCTTGGTGTGAAAATATGTCTGGATGATAAAATGGTGCTTTATTTCATCAGTGAGTGGTCTCAAGTGCTCAATATACATGTTTATAACCACATTTATATTTGTCTGACTAGAGAGACAGAGAGAGAGAGAGAGAGAGAGAATAAAAGGGAGTTGAAGAGAATAACAGTGGGAGCGAGAGAGAGGGAAGAAGTGAAAGGAGGAGCGAGTCGTTGAGAGAGAAAAATAAAATTAAATTAAATTAGAAATCAAAGATAATAACATTTAATACAGTACATACAAATCAAAGACATTAAGTACATAGAAATCAAAGATAATAAGTCCAGTACATACAACAACTAAAACTTCACGTGACAGCTTGAGGAACTTCAACAACAACTAAAACTCAATGTAATAATGTAATAACCTCTTGCATCTTTTTACATTCAACTACTAAAACTCCACGGGGCTGTTCGGCCAGACAACTTGAGGAACTTCAACAACAATAACAACTAAAACTCCATATAATAATGTAATAACCTCTTGCCTCTTTTTTACAGTACAACGCCATCAAGGAGTTCTGCGCGCGCACCAAAGACACGTGTCAACCTGGACCCATTGGACCAGAGGGACCAATGGGACCTATGGGACCTTTAGGAGACCAAGGACCATCTGGTGACACTGGCGAGAGAGGGGACCGTGGGTTGCCTGGCCTGAAGGGTGATCTGGGCCCCAAAGGTCTACGTGGGGACCCGGGACCACTGGGGTTAAGGGGACCCAAAGGAGAGATGGGTAATCAAGGTAAAGGCATTCGGTATTATTACAGAATAACTGGGTTTTTGGCTAGGCTTAAGCAGTGTTACCACATTTGGCTAGGTCCTGGGAATTTGCCCAAGTCACTTTATGATAGTTTACACCAGTTATACCCGGTAGTTTACCCAGTTAGGTTCCGGTACATTGCCCAGGTTAGGTCCCGGTAGTCTACTGTGGTCTAGGTTAGGTTAGGTCAGGTCAAGTCAAGTCAAGTCAGGTCAGGTCAGGTCAGGTCAGACTAGTTTCCAAATTATGTTTGAAAAAACGGGGCATATCTCAAAAATGAAGCATCTCCGAGAGAAACACCATAGATGAGAATTGTCTTAGAATGGTCCAAAATAGTGGGTAATGATACTAAAATACACAATATATTGAACCCAGTTTTTCTATAAATTTACCTTGTATTAAGATTAATTAAAGGTGGAAGTAGTGTTGGTAAATCTGCAGCAACCGATTTCCTCCAAACTATTCCAAGCAACAACACAACACTATTAGTTTTTTTTTATATTCATATGGTCCTATTTCCTGGCATACTTTGGAGGAATCATGGCACTCCAATGTAACAAAAGTGAATTACCTCCCTTAAAGGAAATATTAGAAGGCAAGAAAGACTCCTCGTATAATTATATTTACTTGACAGTTCAGTAAAACCAAACCACTTCACCACCACCAGGACTGTTGTTGTTGTTGTTGTTGTTTATAAATCTTTGTATTCCTTTAAGGGGGTGTGGGAGTAGGGGACAGGCTTGGGGTGGATTTGGGGGGTGCTGGAGTAGGGGGACAGGCTTGGGGGTGGATTTGTGGGTGCTGGAGTAGGGGGACAGGCTTGGGGAGGGGGGTTGGGGGTTAGGGGGGTGCAGGAATAGGGGGACAGGCTTTCTAATAATAATAAACGGTTTATTGATTGGTTTGGCAGCCATAGGGCTGAAAATATACATTGTGAAGATACATGATGGGAATGAACATGAGTGCATGGTACATAATAAATAGTATATACATAAGCGAGTGTGTGTGTGTGTGTGTGTGTGATAGTGGAATCTGGGAGTGGGGGACTGTAGGTGTGAGGTCTGGTGGGGATTACTGGATGTCAGGTAGGAAAGGGGCTAGGCTGGATTATCGTGTGTGTGTGTGTGTGTGTGTGTGTGTTTACATGTTATTTATAATGTTAGTCATAGTAGGGATGGGGCTCTTCTTATATCTCTCAGTTCTGGCCCTGATAGGTTGTAGCTTGTTATAGCGTCTTGTTGTCCGTGTTGGTCTTGGAGCGTCTGGTGGTAGTAGGTCTCGGTGGCGGGGGTGGACCAGTAATTTTAGAGCAAACTGGCTAGTGATATTGAGGTGGTGTTTGGAGAGAGGTAGCATCCCTAGGGTGGTGAGGGCGGCTTCGTAGCCAGTGTAGTCATATCCTAGGATAATCCTACAGGCCCTCTTTTGCACTCTCTCCAGTTGACGCTGTTGTGTTAACGTGAGGGAGCAGGCCCAAGCTATTTAACAATAGGTAAACTTGGGAAGGATAAAAATGTTGTATATACTCCCCAGTTCGGCTTGTTGCATCCCCAGTGATCTGAGCTGCCTCAACATATACAGCTTATAGGATGCTGTCTTCACCACAGTAGCCACGTGTTTGTTCCAGGTCAGCTTGTTGGCAATCACAACCCCCAGCAATTTACTGCAGTCCACTACTTCCCACCTATTCCCGCACCCAACCCCCCCCAACTCCCCCAAGCCTGTCCCCTACTCCCGCTCCCCCTTAAGGTGGTAATTATTATTTTTGGTACATTGGAGTGCCTTGATTCCTCCAAAGTATGCTAGGAAACAGAACCAGTAAAAAAAAAAATGGTGTTCTGTTGCTTGGAATAGTTTGGAGGATTCAGTTGCTCCAGAATTACCATCACATAACTCCCCACTTAACACGTGACCACTACTACAGTATACGTCTAAGTTAAGGAATACAGTCGATATATTTTCTGGCATAATAGTTTGGAGGAATAAATAGCCTTCCATATTCAACTAAAACAAATTACTATTATTATTATTATTATTATACACCTTTAACTAACCATCAGGGAGCCAGTGTAATATATATATATATATATATATATATATATATATATATATATATATATATATATATATATATATATATATATATATATATATATATATATATATATATATATATATATATATATATATATATATATATATATATATATATATATATATATATATATATATATATATATATATATATATATACTCCTTGATATTATTTTTCGATATTGACTAAAGTGAGGATAAAAAAAAAGTCATGATGTTTTTTCCATGTACGATGCTTGCTCTATAGATGTCCTCACTCGTATTTATGTCAACAAGGATTTCAAGAGAGCAAAAATAAAATTCAGTTTCATTCAAGATGCCGAGATCAACTGAATTAAAAAAAAAAAAAAAAGTTACTTGACATTCGATCAAACTCCAAACTCCTGAATTTTTTTGGCCTCTCAGTTTTCTGCTCACTTGTAAATTAATTAAAGAGTGAGAGAAGTTCAAAATACTCGTAATATCCAATGACGTTTGAGATGCCTAGAACCTCATTTTCTTCCTCATCCTCTTCCTCTCTTTATTCCTCTTCCTCATTTTCTTTCCCCTCTTCCTTCTCGTTTTCCTCCTGCGCCTCATCCTCTCATTATTTCTTTACCTCTGCCTCCTCTTCCTCCTCCTCCTCTTCCTCCTCCTCCTCTTCCTCCTCCTCCTCCTCCTCCTCCTCCTCCTCCTCAACCTCCTCTTCTTCCTCCTCAACCTCCTCTTCTTCCTCCTCCTCAACCTCCTCTTCCTCCTCCTCAACCTCCTCTTCCTCCTCCTCAACCTCCTCCTCAACCTCCTCTTCCTCCTCCTCCTCAACCTCCTCTTCCTCCTCCTCCTCAACCTCCTCTTCCTCCTCCTCAACCTCCTCTTCCTCCTCCTCAACCTCCTCTTCCTCCTCCTCCTTCTCATTTTCCTCTTCTCCTCCTTATTCCAGGTATATCGGGACTGGACGGGCGGCCTGGACTGGACGGGAGGGACGGACTTCCAGGAGAGCCAGGCCTGGATGGGGTGCCTGGACGCAACGGACTGGACGGACTTTCTGGAACGGATGGTATTCCAGGCATCAATGGGGCTCCAGGCAGGAATGGACAGTCGGGTCTAGATGGTAAAGTATATGTCTTATTGTTTACATGTGTGTATAGGAAAGAAAGAGAGAGAGAGAGAGAGAGAGAGAGAGAGAGAGAGAGAGAGAGAGAGAGAGAGAGAGAGAGAGAGAGAGAGAGAGAGAGAGAGAGAGACACACACACAACAGACAGACAGACAGACAGACACAGACAGAGAGAGAGAGATTATGGTATGTTATGGAGTATTGATGTTATGAAGTTTTGATTTTATATTTATAAGGTATACAATAATTTGTACTTTGATATATATGTGTATATTTCTCACCCTCCTCCTTCATGGCCTTCTGCAGGTATTCCGGGTATGAAGGGCGACAAGGGAGACTCGGGACGTAAGGGTGATAGAGGTAAGATGCTCAGAACTTTTTATAAATGCTTAAGGGGGTGTGGGAATAGGGGACAGGCTTGAAGGGGGACTGGCTGGGGGGTGCGGGAATAGGGGGTCAGGCTTGGGATGGGTAGAAAGCTTGTAACCTATTCCCGCACCCCCCTAACCTCCCCAAACCCCCCCAAGCCTGTCCCCCCACTCCCGCACCCCCCCAAAACCCCCAAGCCTGTCCCCTATTCCCACACAGCCTTAAGTTCAAATTCTCCCTTTGGTAAATTTAAGATCTTTCATTCCTTCAAACAATTAAAGGCAACAACAGATCTCCCATTATTTTTTTCGTAACATAGAGGTGATTATATTGTCTGTTTCCTGGTATAGTCTGGAGGAATCAGATGCTTTCCAATTTAGTTAAAAGAAAATCTCCTCTTATTAATTAAGGGGGTGTGGGAATAGGGGTGCAGGAGTAGGGGGACAGGCTTTGGGGGGATTTGAGGGGGTTAGGGGTGTGTGGGAATATGGGGAACAGGCTTTCTACCCACCCCAAGCCTGTCCCCCTATTCCCACACACCCCAAAACCCCCCAAGCCTGTCCCCCTATTCCCGCACCCCCCAAGCCTGTCCCCTACTCCCACACCCCCTTAATTCCACAATTCGTAGTTTGTTTTTTACTTTTTTACTGTATCTATTCACTTAGGCCTATTCATCATCATCATCATCATAAATTTCCCTTTTCTCAATTTTCATTATTTTTACATTTTCATTTTGTTACATTATAATACACAGTATTAGAGCATTAACAAAAAAAAAAAAACCTATCGACATATGCATACTTGCACATAGATAGATATTTGATAAAAAAAAAAATATATTGATCACTCATGCTGTTTTGGCAAGGTTAGCTAGAATGTACTGAAAAAAATAAACACAAAAAAAATAAAAAAATAAATAAAATGAAAATGAAAAATAGAATACCAAAAATGAAAAGAAAATACATACAGTACAGTTAAATATAAATAAATAATGCAGTGTGTTGGCTGCCTTGTATATAATAATAATTAATTGCAGATGGTGGTTGCTTAATGTTTATATCTCCCCCCCCCCCTCTCCACTCCCTCCTACAGGCATCTCCGGGCAGAGGGGAAGGCGTGGCAGGAAGGGTGACGGTGGGAGGCCTGGGAGGAACGGGGTCAGTCTGTGGGCCGTCAACTCCACCCAATACAAGGACACCATGAGCGTCTTGGTCGAACCTTCCATATTGGGTGAGGAAGGGAAGGATTTATAACACGAGCTATTTTTCCATTAGTTTTACCTTGTCCTTCCACTATATTTCCTATATTTGGGTGAGGAAGAGAAGGATTTATAACACGAGCTATTTTTCCATTAGTTTTACCTTGGAAGGGAAGGATTTATAACACAAGATATTTTTCCATTAGTTTTACCTTGGAAGGGAAGGATTTATAACACGAGCCATTTTTCCATTAGTTTTACCTTGTCCTTCCACTATATTTCCTTTCATAATTATATACAGTACAATATTATATATGAGGAGGGATGATAGCTACTGTATGTAGGAAGAGACTGATGGGAATGGAGATGAAGGGAAAAATGAAAAGGGTGAAATCAAGAAAAGAATGGATGGACTGCATAAAAAAAAAATAATAATAATAAAATAAAGAGACGGAAAAAAAAGCCAGCGAAATACAACGACCCCATAGCGATGAAATTAGGGAAAACTAAAGATAAAGAAGAAGCCATTTTTGTAGTTGTTGGTACAGTATCTTATTTACCAGGATCGTCGGAGCGAGGTTCCATCATCGTCCAGGAAGGGGACAACCTGAGACTGGAATGTAACTCAGCTGGTGTACCTCCACCCAAAGTACAGTGGACACTTGACAATGGTTCACCCTTTCCAACCGGCCGATGGAAAGGTGAGTTCAGGTGGATGTTTGTTGTTGAAGTTCCTCAAGCTGTCTGGCCGAGCAGCCCCGGGTGGATGTTTGTATTTTTCATTGTATCATATTTACAGTATTTACTTTTTTAATTATCACTATTATTTATTTTTCTTTGGGGTGGTCTGGCAACAGTGAGGGCACAACCATCCACTCATAGCTGTGTTTGGAAAAATATGAAACGAATCACTAGTTCATATACAAATCATGTTAGTACACAAACCTCTTGAGGATAGGAAGGTCATGGATTTGGGAGAAAATAGAAGACGGAATTATCATAACACGTTAGTCAGGGCTTGGATAGACTTGACATGAAGAAGGAGGCAAACTTAAAAAGCTTTGTTAATGAGGTAATAATAATAATAATAATAATAATAATAATAATAATAATGTGTAATCTATACTAGAACTGTACTGGTGGTGCAAGAAGACTGTATAATAAATAGTGTAGTGGTTTCTTATAGATGTGATGGTGATGTAATATGAGATAATAATATTCTGTGCTATTTATTGGGTTTCATGTTGTAAAGTTGGACACGTGAATAGGTGGTACAGCCCAAGTGAAAGATGGTCAATTTCTTCCAATATCAAGTTCCTTAGTGCCAAATAGGAGACATCAGGGGCAGAAGTCAGTATTGAGGATGGTGTGTGTGTGTGTGTGTTAAATAGGAGACATCAGGGGCAGAAGTCAGTATTGAGGATGGTGTGTGTGTGTGTGTGTTAAATAGGAGACATCAGGGGCAGAAGTCAGTATTGAGGATGGTGTGTGTGTGTGTGTGTTCCTTAGTGCCAAATAGGAGTCATCAGGGGCAGAAGTCAGTATTGAGGATGGTAATAAAAAGCAAGTAGCTGATAATAGACACTGGTTACTCAAATGGGACAAGTATCTTTCACAAACTGGGCTGTACCACCCATTCATGTGTCCAACTGTACATGATAATAACGGTGCGGTGTTGGAAAAATTTCTTAAGGGGGAATGTGGGAGTAGGGGACAGGCTTGGGGGGGACTCGGGGGGGGGGGGGGGGGTGCGGGAATAGGGGGACAGACTTGGGGGGGGTAGAAAGCCTGTCCCCTATTCCTGCACCCTCCTAACCCTCCCCCCTCCCCCAAGACTGTCCCCCTATTCCCACCACCCCTTAATTGTTACAGAAGTCGCTGTGTCCGGTCCCAAACTGCACTTTGTGAATGTGTCGAGGGAACACACAGGGGCGTACCAGTGTGAGGCCAGGAACGGAGTCAACGAGTCAGACTACAGAGATTTTTACGTTGAGGTTCACTGTGAGTAGGATAACTTTTACTGTATGTCTCAAGTTCTATCCATGCTTACTATAAAACCCATTTTCTCTCTCTCTCTCTCTCTCTCTCTCTCTCTCTCTCTCTCTCTCTCTCTCTCTGGTCTGTGATTCTATGTAACTCTATGTAACTCTCTCTCTCTCTCTCTCTCTCTCTCTCTCTCTCTGGTCTGTGATTCTATGTAACTCTCTCTCTCTCTCTCTCTCTCTCTCTCTCTCTCTCTCTCTCTCTCTCTCTCTCTCTCTCTCTCTCTCTCTCTCTGCATTACCTATTACTGTATGTTTGTAAGTTCTATCCCAGATGACTGACTATATAACCTTTTTCTGACTGTGTATCCAATTGCAGCAACCAGTGACCTAATGAGTTGTTATTATCTTTCCCCCACTCCCCACCCCACCCTTCCCCAGTCGAGCCCTTCATCCGTGTCTCACCAGCAAAGGTCACAGTTCACATTGGGTCCCAGGCGAGGCTCGAGTGTCAGGTTGAAGCGTTCCCCATGGCCGTCACCTACTGGGAGGCTCAGCGTGCTAGGATCCTTGAGAATTCCACCAAGTACACCATCTCTCACCAACACAACACCAACTTTGTCTGGAAGGTGGGTACGGTACAGCCCCCCACAGTCGAATAAACACCCACGCCACACTTTCCTTCCTTCTTGTAAATAAATTAGTATCATATCAATATATAATCATACAACACCTATAGTACAGCCACAATCAGATAACCACCGACACTTTCCTACCATCGTACAAGAGCCTAAATCAGTATCATATCAAAATATAATCATACCATACCTTATGTCAACTTAACCCCCTCAATTATTATTTTGAGGTGCTGCAAAATCATACACGTGATATTATTTATTACCAAGATATTTACTGCAATGGAAGGTACTGTAAGTGTCTGTGGTTATTTGATTGTGGCTGAACATCTGCCAAATCCTGACCTGATCCCGTCCTGGCTTTCGTCGTTCCAGCAGTTCTCCCAGGCCTAAATTTAGAATTATAAATCCAAAGTATAAAGGAGGTATTGTGACTGGTACATACATGAATTTGTTGTTACAAGTTGTATATATATATCCACCAGCCACATCTCTTTATATCAAGCTTTTCACTATTGACTGGTTGCAGCTAGAATATGTTCATAGTTTAGGTTCGGTCAGGACTGATTGATTGTAGTTTTCCTCCAGTCGTGGGCCAAACTGAATAACAGTAGATTTTAATGAGTTACATGCAGGTTCTCACATATCAAATTAAAGTTAATAAAAGTAAAAGAAAATATAAAAGTTCACTATCTGCTTGAGTCACCCTTATGTGTATCAAAACTTTACACAAATAAAAATGATATTAATGATAATACTATATTTTGATGTCATCTTTACCTACCTGTTTCCTTCCCCAGAGCACCATGAGTCTGACCATCTACAGTGTGGAGGAAACAGACTTTGGTCACTATGATTGTGTTGCCAGGAATGAGATGGCTATGACCAGAGGCAGGGTTGCATTGGAAGGTGAGGTCATATGTTTCTCTTGGTCTGTTATTATTTTTGCATTTCTGTAATTATCTGTCTGGCCAGGTGTGTGAGACAAAAGGTCATGTATGAACAAAGGCAGGGATTTGTTGAAAGGTAAGGTCATCTGTTCCTGTTTATCTGTGTTTATGATACAATACATTATTTTTATTATCTGTCTGACCAGAGACTGGGTCCTGCAGGATGGTGAGATTATTTGCATTTAATTTGTTTATTTTGTTTTTAAATTTGCAACTGGCCATTTCTGTGTGTTAAATCATTTAGTCCGTTCTTGTACAGTAAGGTGACTTATATCTTTATTACTCTTGTCCATGAGTATAATTTATAATGCTTATGTATTTTTGTTTTCTTTACTAAAATCAAGCTCTGAAGAAAGGATACAATTATTACTTTTGACAGAAAATTACAGTACTGTGGCGGCTAGAATCATCTACCCACCACAAACATCAGCCCTGTGCCTGATTGTTTATGTTTATGTATAGCATTGATCATATTCCAGGTTGACTACAATTATTGTCACGTGATCGTATTCCAGGTTGACTGGCGGTCATTGTCACATGATCAATTTCCAGGTTATCTACAAAACCTTATATACCATGTGCGACCTGAACTAATAAAACAGATTAAAAACCTCACGATTAGTCTCTCTCTAAACCTCGCCAGGAGATCAAAGTAGCAGCCGCTACACTGGTGACCCTGGAGTGACACCAAGCAACTAAGCAAACGAACCAAGCGAGGCCTTTACAATATGACTCCACCCACTGAGTCCGACGACCACCCAGCCGCCGCAGCCCAAATCAAACTACCAGCATTCACCGCAATTGAAGCGCCAACTTGGTTTAGTCATGCTGAAGTACAATTCTGGCTTAAAAAAGTAAATAACTCCTCCACAAAAGCTGACCACGTCTTAGCAGCCCTCTCAGATGACATCTTCCCTCGCATAGCAGAGTGGTTGGAGACAAAGGGTGATGCAGCAGTAAAATATGAAGACCTGAAGGCTTATCTCCTGCAACGTTTTACACCTTCACCGGCTCTACGAACTGCACAACTGCTCCAGCTGTCGAGACAACCACTTGGCGACCAGAAACCTTCCGAGGCCTTACTGGAAATGAAGGCTTTAGCAAGACTTCCTCCTGCACCGGGTGGAGAGCCACGCTAAATCGACCTATTACGAGCACTTTGGCTGCTTCGCCTACCAGAACCCATTCGTGCAGCTATTCCCAATGCAGAAGAAATCAAGGAGGATGACCTTCAGCTTCAAGCAGACAAATTGGTAGACGCCCATGCGGCATCAGCTCACCACATTGCTGCCGTACCTGCCGATTCCCCTTCCTCCCAAGAAGAGGCCATGGAGGTCTCAGCAGCATACCGCACACCAGCGGCCACACACCAAAGGCCTAAACAACGGTACTATGCAGCTCAGCCACGCCGAGTATGGGCCAAAAGGAACTTCACAGACAACCTTTGTTTCTACCATACCACTTTTGGTCCTCGAGCCAAAAAGTGCGAAGAAGGATGCCGATGGTCAAAAAACGAGTAAAGCGGCCGTCACGCATTGCGGCGGCCCCCAGTGGAGTTAAGGCTTTCTTTCTACAGGACCCCAAGTCAGGCACTCGTTTCCTCGTAGACACCGGAGCTGCTCGTTCTCTCCTGCCAGTAGAGCGATGCAAGGGCCCCTATCAACCAGCAACCAACACCCGTCTGACTGCAGCTAATGGCACTACCATTCCAGTATATGGCCGACAACTTCTGAAAATCAACATCGCTGGTCGTACTTACAGCTGGGACTTCATAGTGGCGGACGTCACTCTCCCTCTACTCGGCGCCGACTTCTTAGCCCACTATCAACTCCTCGTCGACGTCGCTGGATGTCGCCTGATGGATGCAGCCTCCTTAACCGCCACTCCCATCACAGCTGCACCCATCAACCTTGCTCTAGAAGTGAACAACGCAGCGTATAGTTTTTCTCACCTCCGCAGAACCTACCCTGACGTCTTCAAGCCAGAACTTCGCCAACAACCTCAGCTGCCAGCAAAACACGGTATCTACCATCGTATCAAAACACCTGGCCCACCTGTGTTTTCCAAGTTTCGGCGATTGGCTCCAGATAAACTGGCGGTAGCAAAACAGACCTTCGCTGAACTTGAACGTTTAGGCATCTGCCAAAAGGCATCAAGTCCATGGGCATCACCTCTACACATCGTAACCAAGAAGGATGGCACGTTACGACCATGTGGGGACTACAGACGCCTCAACACAAAAACAGAAGCCGACCACTACCCACTACCCAACATTGCGGATATTACCTCCTTCCTCCACGGCGCCAAAATCTTCTCCAAGCTGGACCTCCTCAAAGGCTACTACCAGGTCCCTATGCACCCAGATGATATCCGCAAGACAGCTATCACCACACCTTTTGGCACCTTCACCTTCAACTACAGTTGTTTCGGACTTCGAAACGCGGGTGCCACCTTCCAGAGGATGATGGATGGTATCCTCGGCGATCTTCCCTTCTGCGCAGGTTACGTTGACGATATCCTCATTTTCTCTGCTTCAAAGGAAGAACACGTGCTACACCTAGCTCAAGTTTTGGAACGCCTGCAGCAAAATGGCCTAGTGGTGCGATACGACAAGTGCGTATTCGGCGTTAGAGAAGTGGATTTTCTGGGACACCACCTCTCACCTGCTGGAGTTGCACCTCTTCACGACAAAGTGGCCTCCATCCAACGTTTCCCTACTCCCCCTACAGTCAAGGCCCTCCAAAAATTCGTTGGAATGGTTAACTACTATCATCGGTTCCTGCCCAAGATTGCATCCACCATGGCGCCACTATACTCGGTACTAGCAGGCAAACCCAAGGATCTGACATGGGGCCCTACTCAAGAAGAAGCCTTCCAGAAAGCAAAAGATGCCCTTGCCTCGTCGACTCTCTTGAGTTTTCACGACCCCAAGAAGCCTCTCGTCGTCACCACGGATGCCAGCAACATTGCCATCGGAGCTGTTTTGGAACAAGTGGTACATGGACAGCCTCGCCCCCTGAGTTTTTTCAGCTGCAAGCTCAATAAAGCTGAAAAGAACTACTCCACCTTCGACAGAGAGCTCCTTGCCGTCCACCAAGCCATCCGCCACTTCAGTCATTTCTTGGAAGGCGCAACATTCACTGTGCAGACAGATCACATGCCTTTGGTCCACGCCCTTACAAGACAAAGAGATGCTTGGTCCCCTCGACAACGCAGACACCTCTCAGCAATTACAGAGTTCAACTGTACTCTCACCCACCTGCCAGGCAAGAAGAATCCTGTAGCTGATGCACTCTCCAGAATAGAGATCAACGCAGTTCAGCTAGGACTTGACTACAATCACCTCGCCAAGGAACAACAACGGGACCCAGAAACGGCAGCAGTAAGGACAAAAATTACAAATTTACAATGGAAGGATGTTCCTCTGGGCGATTCTAACATCTCCATCCTCTGCGACGTGAGCACCGGACGACCGCGCCCTTGGATTCCTTCAGCCCTACGTCGTCACGTTTTCAACTTAGTCCACGGCCTCTCTCATCCCTCACGTCGAGCAACCTCACAACAACTTACACAGAAGTTTGTCTGGCACAAGATCTCCCATGACGCAGGAAACTGGGTGCGATCCTGCGTGCCCTGTCAAAAATCCAAGGTTCATCGTCACACAGAAACCGGCCCAGGAACCTTCCACCAACCACAGAGGCGTTTCGCTCATATTCACGTGGACGTTGTAGGACCCCTTCCTCCTTCCGAAGGACATCGTTACCTGTTCACCATTATCGATCGTTCCACCAGATGGCCAGAAGCCATCCCCATGGCCAACGCGACGTCAAATTCATGCGCCTCCTCTCTGTTATCAGGTTGGATCTCCAGATTCGGCATTCCCGAACACATCACCTCCGACCGTGGCACAACCTTCACTTCACAGTTATGGACCTCCTTAGGACAGTTGATGGGCACGACAGTCCATCACACTACAGCCTACAACCCAGAAGCAAACGGCATGGTAGAACGACTCCACAGAACTTTGAAAGCCGCTTTGATGTCACGATGCAACAGCTCCACATGGTCATCGCAACTACCCTGGGTACTCCTTGGCCTTCGAACCACGCCAAAAGAAGGTCTCGACGCCTCTCCAGCAGAAATGGTCTTTGGTGAACCACTCATCGTCCCCGGCGAATTCTTCCCTGACGCACCATCAAGCAATGACATCAACCGCCTTAGGAGCATCGTCGGGAAGTTGGCGCCTTGCAAGCAGACATACAAGCCACCAGACCACCGCTACATCCCCCGAGACCTTCATTCAACAAAGCATGTGTTTCTTCGCACCGATGCCCGAACACCACCCCTAACACCACCATACTCTGGCCCATATGAAGTCATCGAAAGAAAAAAGAAGGCATTCTTGCTACGAATAAAAGGCTCCAATGACTGGGTCTCCATAGACAGGCTCAAGCCAGCCTATCTGCTAGACGACGACCTCCCTCCGGTACGTCTCTCCAGAGCAGGTCGCCCCCTCTCACACACATCAGGACATTTTCGCTGAGGGGGGAGTATTGTGGCGGCTAGAATCATCTACCCACCACAAACATCAGCCCTGTGCCTGATTGTTTATGTTTATGTATAGCATTGATCATATTCCAGGTTGACTACAATTATTGTCACGTGATCGTATTCCAGGTTGACTGGCGGTCATTGTCACATGATCAATTTCCAGGTTATCTACAAAACCTTATATACCATGTGCGACCTGAACTAATAAAACAGATTAAAAACCTCACGATTAGTCTCTCTCTAAACCTCGCCAGGAGATCAAAGTAGCAGCCGCTACAGTACAGTCACAATATAAGATTTACAACTGGTATTTGTTGAAGCTTTAAATCATTACTAGACACATCCACTAAACCATATGCAGCAATAATTTCTTACCATCTTTGTTGTATAAGATTATTATATCATTTAGCACTTGGAGTCTAGTGAACCAAAAAAGTCTGGATACAAATGTTTAAACTGCATCTACTGTACAGAATTCCGTCCTGTCTCATCATCCCTTCCCACACACAGATTTTTGGATGGGGTATCTAGATTGCTTTGCTTATTCCTTTCCCCACCTTCACAGAATCATTGAGGCACCACCGCCCCGCCACTGGTACTGAAAGCAGCCTCACCTTCGGCCATCCTGCCCCAAGCTACGAGGGCTTCGACGACTTGTGTCCCATATGTCCTTATTGCCGGAAGTGCAGTGAAGGCAAGGGAGCTCTCTTTGCTCCATCATATAGGACCTTTGGTAACAAGACTGTGACTAGGAAGGAAGGTGAGAAGGAGAAGACTTAGAAGAGTGAGAGGAGGAAGGAGAGAAAAGATCTAGGTAGAAGTGGAGAAGGAAGATTTCAAAGGATTTCTATCAGTACAAAGTGTCTTGGTCCTAACGAGGCAGTTTATAGGGTTTAATCTCACTTATCTACTTCTGTGAGAAAAAGAAAATAATAGTTATAAAGTATATAAAGTATACTAATTAAGGGAGCATTATGATATTGACAATAAACAGTATGCAGAGATACTTCCCCTTACTCATTAAACATCACCCACTCAACCATTTGTCATTCATCCCCTCTCTTCCCCAGCTTCACTTAACACAGTCACCACTCATTCCATTCCTCTCCATCTTCACCCACCTACTACTCTAGCATAACACTCACTCACTCACTCACTCCCTTCTTCCACCAGCGCGGCTGATCACTGCCGTGGGCAAACCAGTGTTCCACCGCCACACCAACAATAATTACGGCTCCTGGATGAGGGACACCAACAATGAGACTGACCCCCGTTATTGGACCACCGACCCCAACCACAACGACATCCTTAAAGAGTTCGCCGATAAGAACGACTTTAGGAACAATGGCCGCAGCATCACTTACCAGCTGCCCACTCCTTTTGAGGTCAGTGAGTGAGCCCAGAGTACTGTATAATTATTAAAATTATCCCAAGAGAAGAAGACCAGTGATGACAGTGAACTTCAAGGTGGTTTGTTCGAGAGTATCACAGAGTATCTGTCAAAGATAATAATTGAACCACAACATTAAATCAACAGAAAAACTCTACAACCAACCTTTTGCCATCATATTCACAGTGCTTTCCCCTTTTCACTGTTTGTCTCAACTGTTATTCTTTTTCCTCAACAGATGGTTCACAATGAAATGACCATACCACCTTAAAGTTCATTATCATCCCTGTTCAAGACACCATATATCTATCAGCTGTAATTCTTCGAAATATAAATGACTGTGTTTCTTTCCTCAGGGCAACTCACATGTAATATTCAACGGGTCCTTCTACTACCACGTCAAGGGCCACCCCAACATCACCCGGCTTGACCTGAACACTAGAAAGACAACCACAATGGAGTTGCCTGGTATGGTTTACAGTGATGATAGGTTCCTCTACAACAACAGCAGGGATTATACTGACCTCAGTGCTGACACAGAGGGGCTCTGGGCCATCTACAGCACCTCATACCCCAACAATACCGTTGTCGTCAAGATGAACAACATGACACTCAAGGTTCAAGTGCTGTTTTTGTTTTGTGAGATTGAGCAGGATTGTGGCATTACAGTACACACATCTACACTCTGACCAATCACTAACCATTTCCTACCCATTCCTGCTTCTAATCATTCTTCCTATCAACAGATTGAAAAGGGATGGGACATGGCCCTCAACAACCACTTATATGGCAACTTCTTCATGGCCTATGGGGTCCTGTATGTCCTGGACAGTGCAACAGACCGTGACACAAGAATAAGGTGTGTGGTTCAAGTCTCACACCTAAAATAATAATATTTATCTTGTCTGAACTGGTCTGAGTGTGTACGTTCTGACTGAATGGCTCACTTGTATGATGTACTAGCAGGGATACCCGACGTTGTCCGGGGATTTATCTATATCTATATGTATATCTATCTATGTATATCTATCTATATATATCTATCTATATGTATATCTATCTATATGTATATATATATATATATATATATATATATATATATATATATATATATATATATATATATATATATATATATATCTATGTATATCTATCTATATATATATATCTAGCTATATCTATCTATCTATATCTATCTATCTATCTATCTCTATCTATCTATCTATATCTATCTATCTTTCTATCTATCTATATCGCGAGATTGGAACGAGTGCAAGCCAGGGCAACCAAACTTATACCCTCCCTTAGACACAAGAGCTATGAAGATCGGTTGGTAGAACTCAACCAGTTCTCTTTGGAAACTCGGAGACTGCGTGGTCAGCTTATCGAAGTGTTTAAAATACTACGAGGCTTTGACAATGTAGACTACAGGGACATTTTCCAACTCAGTGAGGGAACAACCAGGAATCATGGCTACAAACTTGAACCGAAGCGATACAACCGTGATAGGTGTGGTAAATTCTTTACATACAGCATCTGCGGTACTTGGAACGCGCTTCCTGCTGATGTAGTCAACAGCAACTCTGTGGATCAGTTCAAGTCCAGATTAGACAAAGTCTTAAACCACCGTCTAGGTGTTTAATCCGTTGTGTGAGTGTTCCTTGATGGTTTCACATGACACATTCGAGGACGGTCACATACTTGCACAACTAAACCCACAGGTACCCTCTTTGTATGGATCGTAAGGTCTTCTAGGGTACTACTTTTCCTTGTAACTCCTTGTAACTCTATCTCTATCTATCTATCTATCTATCTATCTGTGTCTCTATCTATCTATCTGTGTCTCTATCTATCTGTGTCTCTATCTATCTCTCTGTGTCTCTATCTATCTATCTGTGTCTCTATCTATCTATCTGTGTCTCTATCTATCTATCTGTGTCTCTATATATCTCTCTGTGTCTCTATATATCTCTCTGTGTCTCTATCTATCTCTCTATCTATCTGTCTCTTTATATATCTGTGTCTCTATCTATCTCTCTATCTATCTGTCTCTCTATATATCTGTGTCTCTATATATCTGTCTCTCTATATATCTGTGTCTCTATCTATCTGTGTCTCTATCTATCTCTCTATCTATCTGTGTCTCTATCTATCTCTCTATCTATCAGTGTCTCTATCTATCTGTGTCTCTATCTATTTGTGTCTCTATCTGTGTCTCTATCTCTCTATCTGTCTGTGTCTCTATCTCTCTATCTGTCTGTGTCTCTATCTCTCTATCTGTCTGTGTCTCTATCTCTCTATCTGTCTGTGTCTCTGTGTGTGTGTCTGTCTAAGAACATGATTACATGTACAGAGAGAGAATGTGGTTTTCTTTGAGAAGGAGACAGGATGTGGTTTTCTTCCATTGTTTAACCCTTAATGTCCGGATTGCGGTCATAGACGCCCCCAGGAAGTGCCCGGGTCGTGTTGTACGCCACTGCTATGTGGTGACCGGGCGGGATGAAGCACCGCTATTGCCAATGTCGGCATTTGCGAGCCCAATTTGGCGTTTTTTTTTTTACTTGGCTATACTTCACCACCAGCCCTACAAATCACCATCGTCAGTAATTGTGTTACTGACTGTGAACATGGATGGATGTGGATTAGATTTCTCGTGCGTGTCCGATTCTGTGTTGCGCCATTCTTACTTACAACACTGACTGCCACCCGCGCGGGCCGCGTTCAGTTGTCGTCAGAACCACCTACACGTACCTGAACGCAACCGCGCTCACCCGAGAAATTACCCTTCATTCCTCACTTAATTTCTCGGCAACGGAGAGTTGTAGAGAGCTGGGGTTGGTTTTATTGGAAAGAGGAAGAGTTGATGGTGCTAACAAGACCAAATTTAAGTTGTTCAGTATCGTAGTTTAGACGTACAGAGTAAGTGGAATAGAGCGATTTTGGAAAAATCTGCCAAAAGCGCCCGGACAGGCAGCAGGGATAGTAAGACTAGCCCCGGACTGACAGATAGGCTATTCATAGTTATCCCGTCGCAGAGGGGTTAAGGAGATACTATTTAAAAAAAAATTGATGCTCTTCTTATAAGCTTTAGTGTACACCTAGAAGGGTCCCGTTTTCAGTTCCTGGTGTTTAAATTCAAGCTCTTACTTTCTGCAAGATTTTGTTTTGCCTAAATGAAAGTAGAAATTTGAAAATTTTCGACCCCCATTTGTCAGCTGGGGGGGGGGGAAGGAAAGAAGTCGTTTTTAAGGGGTTAATCATTGAAGAAAACAAAAAATTATAGGGCCAAGACACTCCTCAGGTCTCAGCGAAAAATCGTATGTAAAAATTATTACTCTAGGTGAAACGATGCGGCTGTGCATAGCGGCTAAACAGACAGACAGACAGACAGACAGACACTCTGTTTTATATATATAGATGAATTATTCCCTTCCTTCTTCCTGCCCCACAGAATTGCCTTCGACTTGTACAAGGGAGAGATGGAAGACGTAGACCTTCCCTTCAACAACCCCTTCAGTTACACCACCCTGCTGGGCTACAACTACAAGGCCAAGGTTGGTTGTTGGAGGTGAAGGAAGACTGGGAGTAGCAGAGGAAGAGTTGCTCAGAGAAAAATGGAGGTGATAGAGGAAAGGTGGCATAGGGAGTAAAGCAGAAGA
>JAWZYT010002781.1:45000-142500 GCA_034508575.1 Petrolisthes manimaculis | reverse complement strand
GGCCTGAGTTGATTGAGAGACTGTGGGGAGGATGTTTTGGGGATTGGAGTGACATATGATGTTTTCCAGTCTGCAGGGCATTTATACTGATTTAATGAGGCATTGATTATCGAACAGAGTGGGGTGGCAAGTTCTACAGAGAATTCTTTATAAATTTTCATTGGTAAGTCTAGTGGGGTTGTTGCTCTGTTAGACTTGAAGCTGGAAAGCTTCCTGGCGACTTCATAATTGAAAACAGTTGCTGGGGGGGAGGGGGAGGGAAGGAAGGAAGGGAGACTGGTACGGTCAAGTTTAGGGAGTGTCTGACAGATGGTAGAGAAATGGTCATTAATCTGTTGAGCTGCATCCACACTGGGGATATGGGAGACACAGGGAATGGAACAAGACTCATTACCTAAACCACAAAGATTCTTAATTTTAGAGTACCACTGGCTGTTATTGGTTTGTTTCAGCTTGTGAATCTTTGTGGGGTAATAAGACTTCTTCGCCCCCCGTATCTCTCTCATCACTTTGTTCCTTAGGCTCTTGTACTGGTTGTTGTTAATGTAGAAGGCCCTGTTGCGATTTAGGATTAATCTTTTAATCCGGGGAGTAATCCAAGGAACATCAGCTGGGTGGACTTTGGTTCTCTTGATAGGGAAGAAGTGGTGGTATGCTTGGGTGATGGAGGATAAATAGTTGTCCCATTTGGTATTAACATCATCTATCGTAAGAACCTCCGTCCACGGGTAATGAACCAACCATTGTCCAAATTCCCACATGGCTGAGTCTGGTGTTGGTCGGTATGTTCTGATGACGGGAGTCTGTTGATGTGAGGTTGTAGTCCCAGGTGACCAGAACACGGAGAGATGAGTGCTGCGAGCGACGGGTGGTAATGGCTCAGGTGGGAGGTACAGTTGATCCATGTCTGTCAAAATGAGGTCAAGGGTATGGTTGCTGTGGGTTGGGAAGTCAACTATTTGTGAAAGGTGCAGCTGTTCTTGTATCTCACTGGTGTCGAGTTCATTAAAGTCACCACAAACCACTAACTTGGCTGATGTATACCTAAGTTTGAGTGAATCACACGTATCAATTATGTGGTTGATCAGAGTTGGTCCAGTAATTGAACGTGGTGGGTGGTAGGCAACACAGTAGATGATGGTGGCGATGTGGCGAGGGTGGTGGTGGGGGGTAGTCCTGACCCAGAGTGCTTCAATTCCCTCCGGGACTTCCACACCCAGGTGAGAAGCGCACAGACGTTTCCGGGCAAACAGAGCTACCCCTCCTCCCCTCCTCTCTGTCCGAAGATGGTGAAAGAGGTCATAGTCTTGTATACCACATATTTCTGGTGTGATTTGCCAACACTCGGTAATGGCAACAATATCAGCACTAGTTTGGTCGACCTTTATAATAAGTTTATCCAATTTGTTGCATAATGAGGTGACGTTAGACAGGAGCAAGGAGGGCAGTAGAAACCAAATGCGTGATATTTCAAAATGTTGTATGGTTTCTTCTTGCTGAGTTTCTTGTGCACTGTTTTGATAGACTTTATAGTAGTTATTTGTTTGATAACATTCTTGCCTCCTCTCCGGCCGCGATTTACAAATATATTAATTTCTTTTAAACGGGCTATAGTGTCTGAAGGTGGGTAACCAACCCCCTTTCTACGTCGCAGTAGTGAGGTGGTAGAGTAGCGGGTTGACATGATTCAAGTGTTCACTATGTCTAGTCACTTTCCAATGTAATGTTCACTCTTATTTGCACTTCCGATAAAGGGTTGTTCCACTTCACTTCCACTTGCACTTCATCAATGGGAATTGAATGATGATTTTAAAACAAAGGCGATAAGGGCGAGATGGTGGTGAGTAGGTCAACACAACTGACCTGGGCAGCTACAGGAGCGCCAAGAGACAGGTCTTCACCTCACGGTGTCTGACCTGTATGTCACGGTAGAGAGAGTGTGTGTGTGTGTACGGTAGAGAGAGTGTGTGTGTGTGTGTACGGTAGAGAGAGAGTGTGTGTGTGTGTACGGTAGAGAGAGAGTGTGTGTGTGTACGGTAGAGAGAGTGTGTGTGTGTGTACGGTAGAGAGAGAGTGTGTGTGTGTGTACGGTAGAGAGAGAGTGTGTGTGTGTACGGTAGAGAGAGAGTGTGTGTATGTGTACGGTAGAGAGAGAGTGTGTGTGTGTGTACGGTAGAGGGAGAGTGTGTGTGTGTGTACGGTAGAGGGAGTGTGTGTGTGTGTACGGTAGAGAGAAAGAAAGAGATAGTGTGTGTGTACGGTAGAGAGAGAGAGTTACATAGAATCACAGACCACAACAGACCTTACGGTCCACACGGGGTGATCTGATTAGAAGGTTACTGGTAGAGTGAATTTCTCCCCAGTGATAATCCTAGGTAAGGACAGCAAAGTAGAAGACTCTCTCCCCACCCTCCACTCCCTCCGGCCTGAGCCGTACAGGAAATAAAGTTAGGAGTCAGAACCTTGTGGAGTTGGTAGAGAAAACTCCACAAGGAAATTTTATAGGAAAGATAGAAAGTAGTTGAAATTTGGCTAACTTGCCACCTGTAATGGGCAACAATTATTCATTAGTAAACATCGAAAGTCGGGGATTAGACGCAAGGTGTTTATCTAAGCAGCGTGGTACCCGAAATCCTTATACAGTGTCGGCAAAAAAAGACGCTACCTCCCACCGACATGGACGGTATCTACGACATCGTGACATAAAATTATGGGAGATTTCATTAAAAAAAAAAATATTTGTATTGTTCTGGTACTGACCAATTAGTACTTTGTCATTTCTCCTTTCATATTAATAACCTCTTGCAGACGTCTAGGCATAGACCTAGCTAATTTTTCAAAATAGGATTTCTCCAGTAAAGCAAGAAGGATATGCGTTATGGTTGTGGTATGCCTGACAGTTCGCCTGTATATTTCTTTTATTGGCACTTTTCCTTCCCTTAGTGCCAAAATATGGACCCTTTCCTCCTTGCTAGTTGTTGTAGCACCCATGGCAATCCACTAGTTTAAATCTAAGGGCCACCAGAATCACGGGGTAAAGATTCAGTTTGAAAACAATCTGAGCACAAAAAAAGTCAGTTCACTGATTCCACCCAGGCAGACATAACTAGTAAATTTTGAAATCTGTCTGGCAGAGGGTGGTATCCTAACAACCTATTGCTGCTGCAATAGGCAGTTTGCGAGGTAAGTACACGACCACAATTATAAAACATTTGAAACATTTATTTATAGCCAATTAAGAGTAGTTCCATAATAGTTTTCATTTAGGATATATATTGAGGCCAGCCTTTTTATAAGCATAAGCTTTTCAGGCAAAGTGAATACAAAATATTTATAAACAGACAAACAATAGGAATAATGCAATAAAATCAGTGAAACAATGAATATTTAAAAGACAAACCACTAAACACTAAC
The DNA here is from genome assembly GCA_034508575.1 of Petrolisthes manimaculis. Lineage (NCBI taxonomy): Eukaryota > Metazoa > Arthropoda > Malacostraca > Decapoda > Porcellanidae > Petrolisthes > Petrolisthes manimaculis. Next base: position 139,086 of record JAWZYT010002781.1, on the reverse strand, counting down.
TAGAAAATACAATAGTAGTATATACAATAAATAAAAGAAGCTAAGCTTAATCAATACATAATGTTGAAGAAAAACCAAACTAAATAAAGATAAATTAATATATTGACAAGTAAAATAAACAAAACTAAACATAAGTCTACATTTATGGAGTGATGGAATAAATACATGAACAATTCATTAAGGAACAAAACAAGGTTAAAATTATGTACAATATGACTAAAGGTAAATGGGAACTTCATTAGTAACAATCAATAAGAATCCAGCAGATGATTTTTAAGTTTGTGTTTAAAAGTGTTTAGAGATAGAGCATTTTTTATATCCTGGGGAAGGGAATTCATGTTACTCGCTGTGTGTTTATATAAGTACAGTCACATTAATGGTGTTACTGCTGGTGTTCATGATGTGCATTAATATATAATTTTTTGTTACAGGGTAATTCAGGTGGAGCCGTCGTCACAACCAATCGAAAAGGTCGCAAAGTTCAAGTTGGCCTTGTATCATCCAAATCTGATGGAAACAAGTGTTGTGATGACGGTATATATGATTTACATGTCGGAACAGATTTTTACAAGGATTGGATTTATGATACGATGCATGAGAGAAGAGGAAAGGAAAAAATTCCTTGTTGGGAAAAAAAAACAAAATCAAAGAAGTCCTACCGTCCAAAGAAGTCCTACCGTCCAAAGAAGTCCTACCGGTCAAAGAAGTTTTGGGAGAAGGAATGATGTGGGTACTGTGGTTGTGTGGACGACCTGTTGTGGAGGGAAGGGACGATGGAGGTCTACTATGAGGATGAGGGTGGCCAAAGCGTGACCAAACAGTAGCAGGTAGAAGGCGCCCTGAAGGTGTTCCAGTCCCAGTACCTCCTGACCCACACCGCCATCATTCTGTAATTCACAACCCAGAGGTCCGCGTGTTGAGGCAGAAGGTGGAAGCCCTTGAAGGTCTCCAAGATGTTGTACAGCTTCTTCAGGAGGAAATTAGGGAACTCAAAGCCCCTCTTTCCGAAGAAAAAAGGAAGGAACCTCTCGTTGCTACAATCCGTAGAGGGGTAGCTCATGAGTGGAAGGTTGTTGCCAACCGGAAGAAAACTAGTAAGGTTCCTACTGGGATACCGCCGGCCACTGAAACGAAAAACTCATTCTCTGTTTTAGACGACCAGTGTTCAAGCCACATGGAACAAAAGATGGATGAGACCACCCCATCCAAAGGTAAGGTTGTTGGCAAAGTAGTTGTCTTGGGAGACAGTCAAGTTAGGGGGATAGGAAGGTCATTCTGTGTCAGGGACACTCAGCGAAGGATGTGTGTTTGCCTCCCAGGGGCAGGGGTTGATCAGGTTGCTGATAGGATGGAGGGAGTATTGGCTAAGGAGGGTGTAAGCCCCACCATTTGCTTCAGTGTTGGGGGGAATGATGTAGGTAGGTGTGGACCGGAGGAGTTAGCTAGTAGGTACAGGGCGGCACTAGGTAGGGCTCGAGATCTAGGTATAACCCCTGTTGTGTGCGGTGTTCTACCTCGCAGGTTTGAGGGACGAGAGTGGTTATCCCAAGCTGCTGCTCTGAACAATCTTATGAATGGGCATTGCAGAAGAAATGGTTGGTTGTTCATAGACAACTGGAGCTATTTCTTTGGAAAGGACCACTTCTACACCAGGGATGGTGTACACCTCTCCGACCAAGGAACGGCGGCCTTGGCCTGGAGCCTTCAGAGGGAACTAGGGGCTTGGGGGTTTTTAGGGAGGGTGTAAAGTTAATAACGATGGAGGGATGTCATTTTGGGGTGGGTGGCGGCATGGACGACAGTTCGTCGGGGAGAGACGGGGGAATGATAGGGGGAGCTGATGTGGGGAGAAGGGGAAGTGAGGGCAGTGATTACGGAGGGATTGGTGGCAATGATTATGGGTTGGTAGGACGAGGGAATGCAAACGGGGTTGCATGCACCGGAAGGGAGGGTTATAAGGAGAGACACGGTAACGCAGAGGGTTGTCTTGCAAGACGAGGCAGAGGTGCGATCGGTGAAATTGGTAGTGGGAGCGGCGGGCGGGTGGAGGGTGAGAGAATGAATATCGTAGATAAAAAGAGAGTGAATATCGTAGATAAAATGAGAGTGAATATCGTAGCTAAAAAGAGAGTGAATATCGTAGATAAAAAGAAGTCGCTCGGGATATACTACTGCAACAGTCGTAGTATCAGGAACAAAATAGATCTATTAAGGGGAATGGCATGCGTGGAAAACCCTGATGTAATTGCGATAACAGAAACATGGTTAGACACCTCGGAGAGAGATTTTAAGGCAGAATTCAAGATTGAAGGATACAATATATATCACAAGGATAGGAAAGATAGGAAAGGAGGGGGGGTAGCTATCTACGTTAAGGAGTCTCTAAGTAGCTACGCTAGTACAACAGTAAGATCAGACATTAATAGCGAAACAGTTTGGGTTGAAATAATCAATGGGAGAGAAAAATTACTGCTAGGATGTGTATATAGACCTCCCTCTATATCGACAGACATATCTAGCCAAATTTTTCAGGAAATAACCCAGGCGGCCAGACATAAAAAAGCATTCATTGTGGGGGATTTTAACTTTCGAAATATAAACTGGCAAAGCAATGTTGGAGATACGAGTCAGAAGAATTTATTAATGTAGTCAATGATAATTTTCTAAAACAATTAGTTGATAAACCGACTAGAAACAATAACATCTTAGATTTAATATTAACAAACAGAGAGGACTTAGTCGACAAACTGGTGATAGGTGGAGAATTAGGGAACAGTGATCATGAAGAAATACGTTTTAATATTACTTTGGGATATACTGGAATTAACGAAAACAGAATTAATATACCTGACTGCAGAGTAGGGGATTATAAAGGGCTCAGGAACCACCTGAGTAAGGTATATAATTCGGACCAGGAGTGTTCAAATGAGGGACAAGCAGCTGTTAGTCAGGTCAAGACGGGGGAATTTAATGAGGTGTGTCGTAGTAGGGGAGTGGAGGAGGATTATAATATATTTACACGGTTGCTAAGGACAGGACAAGAAAAATATATCCCCTATAGGATGATAAGATCAAACAAAAATAACCCCAGATGGATGACAGGCAGGTTAAAACACCTAATAGGCATAAAGAGAGGAATTTATATAAAAATGATAAATGGAGAAGTGCATCTAAGGGAAAGATATACTGTTTTAGCTAGAACAATTAGAAAAGAAATACGCAAAGCTAAAAAGGACTACGAAATTCGAGTAGCAAGTAATGCCAAAATTAATCCCAAAGCATTTTTCCAACTCTACAAAACTAAAACGAGAGAGAGAATTGGTCCTTTAAAAAGGGATGGATATATTATAGAGAGCAGTGGAGATATGAGCGAAGCCTTAAATGAGTACTTTGTGTCAGTCTTTACGCAGGAAGACTTAATCTTTATTCCTGAGGCCGAACATTTATTTACGGGAGGGGATGAAAATAAGCTTACAGATATAACAGTATGTAGAGAGGATGTACGTGAGGAAATAGATAGACTCAGTGCGTCTAAATCTCCTAGGGTAGATATGGTTTACCCCAGAGTATTAAAAGAATGTAGGGATATTGTTACTGTAACTTTTACGGAGATATTTAATAAATCATTATGTACTGGGGAAGTACCAAATTTTTGGAAACAGGCCAATGTAGTGCCAATATTTAAAAAAGGGGATAGGAGCGACTTGTCAAATTATAGGCCAATTAGCTTAACATCCGTGATAGGTAAGATGTTAGAGTCATTAATTGCAGTGAAGATCCGTGAACACCTAGACTTGCATAATTTAATTAAGGATTCACAGCATGGGTTCAGCAAAGGTAGATCATGTCTCACAAATCTCTTGAGTTTTTATAGGACAGTTTACGAGGCAGCAGATAATGATAACAACTATGATGTTATTTACCTCGATTTTAGCAAAGCTTTCGACAGAGTACCACATGAAAGATTGCTAAGGAAGATTAAAGCACATGGAATAGATGGTAATGTTTATAGATGGATCAGAGCATGGCTTAGCAGCAGGAAACAAAGGGTAGTAGTAAATGGTGAGAAATCTAGATGGGGGGATGTAATTAGTGGGGTTCCACAGGGCTCTGTGTTGGGACCATTACTCTTTATAATTTATATAAATGATCTAGACCTAGGAATTGTAAGCGATATTAGTAAATTTGCTGACGACACTAAAGTAGGACGGCTGATTGGCTCACAGCAGGACATCGAGGTATTACAACAAGACTTAGATTTGATGCATGAGAGGGCAATAAGATGGCAAATGTCATTCAATACCAGCAAGTGCAGTAAACTCCACGTAGGTAGGAACAATGCTGAAAATTATTATACTTTAAATGGTGTAGGGATAGATAAGCAGGACTCAGAAAAGGACTTAGGGGTTGTAGTTAGTCATGATCTCCGACCTAGGGAACAGTGTATCAGCGCAAGAAATAGAGCCAACAGGGTATTAGGATTCATTGCCAGGAGCGTAACTAACAAGACAGCGGAAGTTATCCTAAGATTATATCTAGCATTAGTCAGGCCTCATTTGGATTACGCGGTTCAGTTCTGGTCGCCGTATTTCAGGATGGACATAAATAGATTAGAAACTGTACAGAGACGAATGACAAAGATGATTCACGGTTTGAGAAACTTAACTTATGTAGAAAGGTTGAAACGACTTAATCTCCACTCACTAGAAAGGCGTAGGCTGCGGGGAGATCTGATTGAAGTATATAAATGGGTAATGGGGTTCAACAAGGGGGACATAAGTAAGGTTCTAATATTTAGTGAGCAGGGTAGAACACGAACTAATGGTTACAAGCTAGACAAATTCAGATTCAAGAGAGAGATAGGGAAAAACTGGTTTACAAATAGGGTGGTGGATGATTGGAATGGTCTCAGTAGGTATGTTATAGAAGCGCAATCCATCAATTGTTTCAAAAGGAGATTAGATAAATTTATGGACGACAGTGGTAGATGGTAGGTATAAACCGGGATGGGGGGGGGTTACAGGAGCTGCCTCGTATAGGCCAGCCGGCCTCTTGCGGCTCCTTGTCTTCTTATGTTCTTATGTTACTCGCTGTGTGTTTATATAAGTACAGTCACATTAATGGTGTTACTGCTGGTGTTCATGATGTGCATTAATATATAATTTTTTGTTACAGGGTGATTCAGGCGGAGCCATCATCACAACCAATCGAAAAGGTCGCAAAGTTCAAGTTGGCCTTGTATCATCCAAATCTGATGGAAACAAGTGTTGTGATGACGGTATATATGATTTACATGTCGGAACAGATTTTTACAATGCATTTTACGATGCATGAGAGAAGAGGAAAGGAAAAAATTCCTTGTTGGGAAAAAAAAACAAAATCAAAGAAGTCCTACCGTCCAAAGAAGTCCTACCGTCCAAAGAAGTCCTACCGGTCAAAGAAGTTTTGGGAGAAGGAATGATGTGGGTACTGTGGTTGTGTGGACGACCTGTTGTGGAGGGAAGGGACGATGGAGGTCTACTATGAGGATGAGGGTGGCCAAAGCGTGACCAAACAGTAGCAGGTAGAAGGCGCCCTGAAGGTGTTCCAGTCCCAGTACCTCCTGACCCACACCGCCATCATTCTGTAATTCACAACCCAGAGGTCCGCGTGTTGAGGCAGAAGGTGGAAGCCCTTGAAGGTCTCCAAGATGTTGTACAGCTTCTTCAGGAGGAAATTAGGGAACTCAAAGCCCCTCTTTCCGAAGAAAAAAGGAAGGAACCTCTCGTTGCTACAATCCGTAGAGGGGTAGCTCATGAGTGGAAGGTTGTTGCCAACCGGAAGAAAACTAGTAAGGTTCCTACTGGGATACCGCCGGCCACTGAAACGAAAAACTCATTCTCTGTTTTAGACGACCAGTGTTCAAGCCACATGGAACAAAAGATGGATGAGACCACCCCATCCAAAGGTAAGGTTGTTGGCAAAGTAGTTGTCTTGGGAGACAGTCAAGTTAGGGGGATAGGAAGGTCATTCTGTGTCAGGGACACTCAGCGAAGGATGTGTGTTTGCCTCCCAGGGGCAGGGGTTGATCAGGTTGCTGATAGGATGGAGGGAGTATTGGCTAAGGAGGGTGTAAGCCCCACCATTTGCTTCAGTGTTGGGGGGAATGATGTAGGTAGGTGTGGACCGGAGGAGTTAGCTAGTAGGTACAGGGCGGCACTAGGTAGGGCTCGAGATCTAGGTATAACCCCTGTTGTGTGCGGTGTTCTACCTCGCAGGTTTGAGGGACGAGAGTGGTTATCCCAAGCTGCTGCTCTGAACAATCTTATGAATGGGCATTGCAGAAGAAATGGTTGGTTGTTCATAGACAACTGGAGCTATTTCTTTGGAAAGGACCACTTCTACACCAGGGATGGTGTACACCTCTCCGACCAAGGAACGGCGGCCTTGGCCTGGAGCCTTCAGAGGGAACTAGGGGCTTGGGGGTTTTTAGGGAGGGTGTAAAGTTAATAACGATGGAGGGATGTCATTTTGGGGTGGGTGGCGGCATGGACGACAGTTCGTCGGGGAGAGACGGGGGAATGATAGGGGGAGCTGATGTGGGGAGAAGGGGAAGTGAGGGCAGTGATTACGGAGGGATTGGTGGCAATGATTATGGGTTGGTAGGACGAGGGAATGCAAACGGGGTTGCATGCACCGGAAGGGAGGGTTATAAGGAGAGACACGGTAACGCAGAGGGTTGTCTTGCAAGACGAGGCAGAGGTGCGATCGGTGAAATTGGTAGTGGGAGCGGCGGGCGGGTGGAGGGTGAGAGAATGAATATCGTAGATAAAAAGAGAGTGAATATCGTAGATAAAATGAGAGTGAATATCGTAGCTAAAAAGAGAGTGAATATCGTAGATAAAAAGAAGTCGCTCGGGATATACTACTGCAACAGTCGTAGTATCAGGAACAAAATAGATCTATTAAGGGGAATGGCATGCGTGGAAAACCCTGATGTAATTGCGATAACAGAAACATGGTTAGACACCTCGGAGAGAGATTTTAAGGCAGAATTCAAGATTGAAGGATACAATATATATCACAAGGATAGGAAAGATAGGAAAGGAGGGGGGGTAGCTATCTACGTTAAGGAGTCTCTAAGTAGCTACGCTAGTACAACAGTAAGATCAGACATTAATAGCGAAACAGTTTGGGTTGAAATAATCAATGGGAGAGAAAAATTACTGCTAGGATGTGTATATAGACCTCCCTCTATATCGACAGACATATCTAGCCAAATTTTTCAGGAAATAACCCAGGCGGCCAGACATAAAAAAGCATTCATTGTGGGGGATTTTAACTTTCGAAATATAAACTGGCAAAGCAATGTTGGAGATACGAGTCAGAAGAATTTATTAATGTAGTCAATGATAATTTTCTAAAACAATTAGTTGATAAACCGACTAGAAACAATAACATCTTAGATTTAATATTAACAAACAGAGAGGACTTAGTCGACAAACTGGTGATAGGTGGAGAATTAGGGAACAGTGATCATGAAGAAATACGTTTTAATATTACTTTGGGATATACTGGAATTAACGAAAACAGAATTAATATACCTGACTGCAGAGTAGGGGATTATAAAGGGCTCAGGAACCACCTGAGTAAGGTATATAATTCGGACCAGGAGTGTTCAAATGAGGGACAAGCAGCTGTTAGTCAGGTCAAGACGGGGGAATTTAATGAGGTGTGTCGTAGTAGGGGAGTGGAGGAGGATTATAATATATTTACACGGTTGCTAAGGACAGGACAAGAAAAATATATCCCCTATAGGATGATAAGATCAAACAAAAATAACCCCAGATGGATGACAGGCAGGTTAAAACACCTAATAGGCATAAAGAGAGGAATTTATATAAAAATGATAAATGGAGAAGTGCATCTAAGGGAAAGATATACTGTTTTAGCTAGAACAATTAGAAAAGAAATACGCAAAGCTAAAAAGGACTACGAAATTCGAGTAGCAAGTAATGCCAAAATTAATCCCAAAGCATTTTTCCAACTCTACAAAACTAAAACGAGAGAGAGAATTGGTCCTTTAAAAAGGGATGGATATATTATAGAGAGCAGTGGAGATATGAGCGAAGCCTTAAATGAGTACTTTGTGTCAGTCTTTACGCAGGAAGACTTAATCTTTATTCCTGAGGCCGAACATTTATTTACGGGAGGGGATGAAAATAAGCTTACAGATATAACAGTATGTAGAGAGGATGTACGTGAGGAAATAGATAGACTCAGTGCGTCTAAATCTCCTAGGGTAGATATGGTTTACCCCAGAGTATTAAAAGAATGTAGGGATATTGTTACTGTAACTTTTACGGAGATATTTAATAAATCATTATGTACTGGGGAAGTACCAAATTTTTGGAAACAGGCCAATGTAGTGCCAATATTTAAAAAAGGGGATAGGAGCGACTTGTCAAATTATAGGCCAATTAGCTTAACATCCGTGATAGGTAAGATGTTAGAGTCATTAATTGCAGTGAAGATCCGTGAACACCTAGACTTGCATAATTTAATTAAGGATTCACAGCATGGGTTCAGCAAAGGTAGATCATGTCTCACAAATCTCTTGAGTTTTTATAGGACAGTTTACGAGGCAGCAGATAATGATAACAACTATGATGTTATTTACCTCGATTTTAGCAAAGCTTTCGACAGAGTACCACATGAAAGATTGCTAAGGAAGATTAAAGCACATGGAATAGATGGTAATGTTTATAGATGGATCAGAGCATGGCTTAGCAGCAGGAAACAAAGGGTAGTAGTAAATGGTGAGAAATCTAGATGGGGGGATGTAATTAGTGGGGTTCCACAGGGCTCTGTGTTGGGACCATTACTCTTTATAATTTATATAAATGATCTAGACCTAGGAATTGTAAGCGATATTAGTAAATTTGCTGACGACACTAAAGTAGGACGGCTGATTGGCTCACAGCAGGACATCGAGGTATTACAACAAGACTTAGATTTGATGCATGAGAGGGCAATAAGATGGCAAATGTCATTCAATACCAGCAAGTGCAGTAAACTCCACGTAGGTAGGAACAATGCTGAAAATTATTATACTTTAAATGGTGTAGGGATAGATAAGCAGGACTCAGAAAAGGACTTAGGGGTAGTAGTTAGTCATGATCTCCGACCTAGGGAACAGTGTATCAGCGCAAGAAATAGAGCCAACAGGGTATTAGGATTCATTGCCAGGAGCGTAACTAACAAGACAGCGGAAGTTATCCTAAGATTATATCTAGCATTAGTCAGGCCTCATTTGGATTACGCGGTTCAGTTCTGGTCGCCGTATTTCAGGATGGACATAAATAGATTAGAAACTGTACAGAGACGAATGACAAAGATGATTCACGGTTTGAGAAACTTAACTTATGTAGAAAGGTTGAAACGACTTAATCTCCACTCACTAGAAAGGCGTAGGCTGCGGGGAGATCTGATTGAAGTATATAAATGGGTAATGGGGTTCAACAAGGGGGACATAAGTAAGGTTCTAATATTTAGTGAGCAGGGTAGAACACGAACTAATGGTTACAAGCTAGACAAATTCAGATTCAAGAGAGAGATAGGGAAAAACTGGTTTACAAATAGGGTGGTGGATGATTGGAATGGTCTCAGTAGGTATGTTATAGAAGCGCAATCCATCAATTGTTTCAAAAGGAGATTAGATAAATTTATGGACGACAGTGGTAGATGGTAGGTATAAACCGGGATGGGGGGGGGTTACAGGAGCTGCCTCGTATAGGCCAGCCGGCCTCTTGCGGCTCCTTGTCTTCTTATGTTCTTATGTTACTCGCTGTGTGTTTATATAAGTACAGTCACATTAATGGTGTTACTGCTGGTGTTCATGATGTGCATTAATATATAATTTTTTGTTACAGGGTGATTCAGGCGGAGCCATCATCACAACCAATCGAAAAGGTCGCAAAGTTCAAGTTGGCCTTGTATCATCCAAATCTGATGGAAACAAGTGTTGTGATGACGGTATATATGATTTACATGTCGGAACAGATTTTTACAATGCATTTTACGATGCATGAGAGAAGAGGAAAGGAAAAAATTCCTTGTTGGGAAAAAAAAACAAAATCAAAGAAGTCCTACCGTCCAAAGAAGTCCTACCGTCCAAAGAAGTCCTACCGGTCAAAGAAGTTTTGGGAGAAGGAATGATGTGGGTACTGTGGTTGTGTGGACGACCTGTTGTGGAGGGAAGGGACGATGGAGGTCTACTATGAGGATGAGGGTGGCCAAAGCGTGACCAAACAGTAGCAGGTAGAAGGCGCCCTGAAGGTGTTCCAGTCCCAGTACCTCCTGACCCACACCGCCATCATTCTGTAATTCACAACCCAGAGGTCCGCGTGTTGAGGCAGAAGGTGGAAGCCCTTGAAGGTCTCCAAGATGTTGTACAGCTTCTTCAGGAGGAAATTAGGGAACTCAAAGCCCCTCTTTCCGAAGAAAAAAGGAAGGAACCTCTCGTTGCTACAATCCGTAGAGGGGTAGCTCATGAGTGGAAGGTTGTTGCCAACCGGAAGAAAACTAGTAAGGTTCCTACAGGGATACCGCCGGCCACTGAAACGAAAAACTCATTCTCTGTTTTAGACGACCAGTGTTCAAGCCACATGGAACAAAAGATGGATGAGACCACCCCATCCAAAGGTAAGGTTGTTGGCAAAGTAGTTGTCTTGGGAGACAGTCAAGTTAGGGGGATAGGAAGGTCATTCTGTGTCAGGGACACTCAGCGAAGGATGTGTGTTTGCCTCCCAGGGGCAGGGGTTGATCAGGTTGCTGATAGGATGGAGGGAGTATTGGCTAAGGAGGGTGTAAGCCCCACCGTTTGCTTCAGTGTTGGGGGGGGAATGATGTAGGTAGGTGTGGACCGGAGAAGTTAGCTAGTAGGTACAGGGCGGCACTAGGTAGGGCTCGAGATCTAGGTATAACCCCTGTTGTGTGCGGTGTTCTACCTCGCAGGTTTGAGGGACGAGAGTGGTTATCCCAAGCTGCTGCTCTGAACAATCTTATGAATGGGCATTGCAGAAGAAATGGTTGGTTGTTCATAGACAACTGGAGCTGTTTCTTTGGAAAGGACCACTTCTACACCAGGGATGGTGTACACCTCTCCGACCAAGGAACGGCGGCCTTGGCCTGGAGCCTTCAGAGGGAACTAGGGGCTTGGGGGTTTTTAGGGAGGGTGTAAAGTTAATAACGATGGAGGGATGTCATTTTGGGGTGGGTGGCGGCATGGACGACAGTTCGTCGGGGAGAGACGGGGGAATGATAGGGGGAGCTGATGTGGGGAGAAGGGGAAGTGAGGGCAGTGATTACGGAGGGATTGGTGGCAATGATTATGGGTTGGTAGGACGAGGGAATGCAAACGGGGTTGCATGCACCGGAAGGGAGGGTTATAAGGAGAGACACGGTAACGCAGAGGGTTGTCTTGCAAGACGAGGCAGAGGTGCGATCGGTGAAATTGGTAGTGGGAGCGGCGGGCGGGTGGAGGGTGAGAGAATGAATATCGTAGATAAAAAGAGAGTGAATATCGTAGATAAAATGAGAGTGAATATCGTAGCTAAAAAGAGAGTGAATATCGTAGATAAAAAGAAGTCGCTCGGGATATACTACTGCAACAGTCGTAGTATCAGGAACAAAATAGATCTATTAAGGGGAATGGCATGCGTGGAAAACCCTGATGTAATTGCGATAACAGAAACATGGTTAGACACCTCGGAGAGAGATTTTAAGGCAGAATTCAAGATTGAAGGATACAATATATATCACAAGGATAGGAAAGATAGGAAAGGAGGGGGGGTAGCTATCTACGTTAAGGAGTCTCTAAGTAGCTACGCTAGTACAACAGTAAGATCAGACATTAATAGCGAAACAGTTTGGGTTGAAATAATCAATGGGAGAGAAAAATTACTGCTAGGATGTGTATATAGACCTCCCTCTATATCGACAGACATATCTAGCCAAATTTTTCAGGAAATAACCCAGGCGGCCAGACATACAAAAGCATTCATTGTGGGGGATTTTAACTTTCGAAATATAAACTGGCAAAGCAATGTTGGAGATACGAGTCAGAAGAATTTATTAATGTAGTCAATGATAATTTTCTAAAACAATTAGTTGATAAACCGACTAGAAACAATAACATCTTAGATTTAATATTAACAAACAGAGAGGACTTAGTCGACAAACTGGTGATAGGTGGAAAATTAGGGAACAGTGATCATGAAGAAATACGTTTTAATATTACTTTGGGATATACTGGAATTAACGAAAACAGAATTAATATACCTGACTGCAGAGTAGGGGATTATAAAGGGCTCAGGAACCACCTGAGTAAGGTATATAATTCGGACCAGGAGTGTTCAAATGAGGGACAAGCAGCTATTAGTCAGGTCAAGACGGGGGAATTTAATGAGGTGTGTCGTAGTAGGGGAGTGGAGGAGGATTATAATATATTTACACAGTTGCTAAGGACAGGACAAGAAAAATATATCCCCTATAGGATGATAAGATCAAACAAAAATAACCCCAGATGGATGACAGGCAGGTTAAAACACCTAATGGGCATAAAGAGAGGAATTTATATAAAAATGATAAATGGAGAAGTGCATCTAAGGGAAAGATATACTGTTTTAGCTAGAACAATTAGAAAAGAAATACGCAAAGCTAAAAAGGACTACGAAATTCGAGTAGCAAGTAATGCCAAAATTAATCCCAAAGCATTTTTCCAACTCTACAAAACTAAAACGAGAGAGAGAATTGGTCCTTTAAAAAGGGATGGAAATATTATAGAGAGCAGTGGAGATATGAGCGAAGCCTTAAATGAGTACTTTGTGTCAGTCTTTACGCAGGAAGACTTAATCTTTATTCCTGAGGCCGAACATTTATTTACGGGAGGGGATGAAAATAAGCTTACAGATATAACAGTATGTAGAGAGGATGTACGTAAGGAAATAGATAGACTCAGTGCGTCTAAATCTCCTGGGGTAGATATGGTTTACCCAGAGTATTAAAAGAATGTAGGGATATTGTTACTGTAACTTTGACGGAGATATTTAATAAATCATTATGTACTGGGGAAGTACCAAATTTTTGGAAACAGGCCAATGTAGTGCCAATATTTAAAAAAGGGGATAGGAGCGACTTGTCAAATTATAGGCCAATTAGCTTAACATCCGTGATAGGTAAGATGTTAGAGTCATTAATTGCAGTGAGGATCCGTGAACACCTAGACTTGCATAATTTAATTAAGGATTCACAGCATGGGTTCAGCAAAGGTAGATCATGTCTCACAAATCTCTTGAGTTTTTATAGGACAGTTTACGAGGCAGCAGATAATGATAACAACTATGATGTTATTTACCTCGATTTTAGCAAAGCTTTCGACAGAGTACCACATGAAAGATTGCTAAGGAAGATTAAAGCACATGGAATAGATGGTAATGTTTATAGATGGATCAGAGCGTGGCTTAGCAGCAGGAAACAAAGGGTAGTAGTAAATGGTGAGAAATCTAGATGGGGGGATGTAATTAGTGGGGTTCCACAGGGCTCTGTGTTGGGACCATATAGGCCCGGTCACACGAGCGATAAACTCGAGAAAAAACTGCCGATTGCTCTACAGCCAACCTTGGTATACGCCGAGTTTTAGTCACACGAGTTTGGCCAAGTTGGCTGTGTTTCCCGCAAATTTTAGGCTGCGTCGAAGAAACAAAACAAAGTGCCTTTGGTAACATGACGGGCGGGATAAGATCACAATCATCACATCACATCATAACAAAACAAGTGTCATCAGTATGTCGATTCAGCTGGTGAACTGTGTACTTTTTGGTCACCATGGACGACGACATTATTGGTGCATATGCCATGCTATTATTGTTAAAGAAGAAAAGGAACTTACAAAAAAAGAGGAAGAGGCTATGGAGCCGTCAGTGGCTTCAGAGAAGGAGAGAAGAGAATGTGGCTTTCAGACTGCTAAGAGAACTGGAAGTAGAAGACCCAGCCACCTTGAGACAGTGGATGCGTCTAGACAGGCAACAGTATCTTGATCTTCTACGTCTAGTTACTCCACTCATTGAAAAACAAGATACCAACATGCGCCAAGCAGTGACTGCAGAGGAACGTCTGACATTGACACTTCGCTATTTGGCAACAGGTAGGCTAAATTTGGGTGAAAACGAGGTATTTATCTTAGGGTAGGCAAAAAAAAGTGGGTAACCTGGGTTTAAAAAAACATTTGGTAATTTTTTACAAGTTGCCACAACAGGATATCACTGGAAAAAAAATATTTCCTAGAAGGATTTAGTGTAACTACCGGGACCTAACCAGGGCAGACTACTGGGACCTAACCATGGCAGATTACCGGGACCTAACCAGGGCAGACTACCGGGACCTAACCTGGGCAGACTACCGGGACCTAAGCAGGAAAAAATATACAGTAGAAATTAGTCAGACCTCACCTCACCTGACCTAACCTAATCTGGACTGGGACACACTACCAGGACCTAACCTAACCTAATCAGGACTGGGACACACTACCGGGACTTAACAGTTGACTGTTATGCAGCATTTGCAGAAGAAATGGTACAATGTATATAGAAAAGTTGTTTGTAATAGTGAAATATAAACACTGGTAATAGTAACATTTTCGAAATGGAGTTGTGGCAACTTGTAAAAATATTCCAAACATTTGAAAAAAAACATATCATTTGCCCACTTTCCTGGGTTTTTTTCAAAATACATGTTATATATTATCTATTTTAAATTATTGATTTTTTATATTATAGCACACAATATCTACATTATATCAGTGATACTTGATCTTATTCTACTTCATTGGTTAAGGAAAAACTATTAACTATTCCCAAGTATCTTTAAACTATTATTAAAGAAATGTATTCATTACAAAACCTAGACTGCAGCAGACTACCAGGATCTAACCAAGGCAAACTACCGGGACCTAACCTGGGTAGACTACCGGGAAATAACCGTGGTAAAGTTCCGAAACCTGACCGGGACAAACTCCATAAATATATACCAAACTTTTGAATTATGATATTTTTACTACCGGTTATTGAAAAGGACTACCAACAGACCCTGTTGGGTTTTATGGCACTCAGAGCTGATGTTAAAATTGGTAACCTTGAGTATTGGTACAGTAACTATACCGCAGTGAAATATCCTTACCGGTACCTTTGTTCAGTAAATTACCTTTGTATGCCCCCACCATATATATACTGTAGCTATACATGTATAGTACTGTACATGTGAGAGTTGTGAAGTTAGATGCCTTAAAATGAGATTTTTCTTGTTAACTTTCAGATAATTAAGGTTGGGTTTATTCTTAATACACAGCTATTATATACTCTTCATTATTATGTTTTTCCTTGCATAGTTTATTCCAGTCTTAAAAGCAGATGGATATATTTCGTCAACATTAAAAAAATATATTTTGAAGTGTACATTCTTCCTTGCCTTTCCAAGACTGAATTGTATCTCGGTGGTTTATCTGGATTTTTTCTTAATCAATAATATGAAACATGATTATTCATTCTATGCATATTTATTTGCAGGAGAGTCATATCGATCACTGTCCTGCCAGTTCAGGATTAGTCACAACCTGATCTCCAGCATCATCCCCACAGTCTGCAAGGCAATCTACAAGGTCTTACAATCATCATTTGTACATTTGCCAACAACAACAGAGGAATGGCAGAAAGTTGCTGGTAACTTCTTTACACGCTGGAATTTCCCACAGTGCATTGGTGCACTGGATGGAAAAAGGATTTTGATTAGCAAACCACCAAATTCAGGATCAACTTTCTATGACTACAAGGGTCATTTCAGCGTGATCTTGATGGCACTTGTCGATGCCGATTGTAAATTCCTCTACGTTGATGTTGGTGCATGTGGGAGAGCCAGTGATGGTGGTGTATGGGATAGGTGCACCCTGAAACAAGCTATGGAAGGTGACTTGTTAAGTGTTCCTCAGCCCGAAAATATTCCTTTCACCAACAAAAAGTGTCCATATGTGTTTGTTGGGGATGACGCCTTTCCCCTGAAGAATTATTTGATGAAACCATATCCAGGTAGGGGTGAATCAACTGAAACCAGAATTTTCAATTATCGCCTATCTCGTGCTAGGAGAACAACAGAAAACGCCTTTGGCATTCTCACAGCAAGGTTTCAAGTGTTTAAGCAGCCCATTAGAACAACCCCTGAAAATGTGCAAGACATCACTTTGGCTGCTGTTGCTCTCCATAATTACTTGACAGAAAAATCAAAAGATACTTACATTCCCCAAGGTTTCACAGATAGGGAAGATATTGAAAATGGAAGGCTTCATCAGGGTCAAATGCACCAGCATGCACATGCTGCAATAGAAGACCTGCATCCAGTTGGAAGAGGACACACAAATGAAGCCAAACAAGTGCGTGAACTATTGAAAGGCTACTTTAATAATGAAGGTCAAGTCCACTGGCAGGCTCAAATGGCACAGTTGCATTAACCACCAACTATCCCTGAAGGGACCCACAGTATTCAGGGGCTCATGTCAGTGGGTGTCGTCGGACTGGGTGATGCGGCGGATGTATAACCTCACTATCCACCATTATTAGTGCTATTTCTACTAATACCAGCATAACCTCACTATCCCCAATTATTAGTGCTATTTCTACTACTACCATCACCACCACCATCAACAGCAAATGTAGTACTGTAATAATAATAATACCACCACCATTACCACTACCACTACTACCAATAATAATACCACCATCACCATTATTGAGTGCTACATAATATATTTATTTATTTATACGATACTAGGCCTATAAGTATATTGAGAGTGCAACATAAATTTCTCATGATTTTAAAACACAAGTCAGAGCAATACACTGACTTGGGTGATGTTACTAAACAATTACTGCAATTTTCTTGGTCTAAAAAACCTGGCCCTACTTGGGATACAGGCTTACAATAGTGATCTCTATATTTTCCAAGGTTATCCCCCAAACAGTGAACAGCTCTGGCCAAAGTACAGTCTGCCTGTTGCCCCAGTACTGCACTTAAATTGTACCTGGAGGACTAGTCTGCCACACACTCAACCCCCCCTGCCCACCCTTGCTTTGGGGTACTTGCTTTTAACTGCAACAGTCACAGCAACATTCTGTTCCCACCCGCTGTACAAAATGTTAATTATTTTTACTTCATATTATTATTTTCTTTCATGATATTCCTGCAATTCTTTACATATATTTACTTCATGGCCTATAGCAGCAACGTTCCCTAGAGTGTTGTTGTTGAAGTTCCTCAAGCTGTCTGGCTGAACAGCCCCGAGCTCCTGAGGAAGGCCATGGCCTGAACCACGCTTTCCCACAGTGCCCTCAGAGAGTGTGTATTGTGTTGTTGGCAAGTGTGGTTGTGTGTATTGCAGTCTTCCATAATGTGTTTAATAGAATGGGGTGCTGTGTTGTATCCCATACAGGTATCTACAATGGCTCCATCCAGCTTCTTCTGATGTCAGAAGGGCCGGGTGGTGGCCTCATGGGGAAGGGATGATTCAGAGATTGGTTTGGGGTGGGCAGGGGGGTAAGAAATTATAGTATTTGTGTGTGGTATTGTGTACTGGGTGTTGTGCCATGTAGTGTAGTGGATGGTGTGGGTTTGTGAAGGCTGCAGCAAGTGTTTGAATGTGTGTGGGTGTTGTGCCATGTAGTGTAGTGGATGGTGTGGGTTTGTGAAGGCTGCAGCAAGTGGTGTGCCTCTCATGTCGAGATGATCCTTGATTTTGAGGACTTTGGTTTCATGGTGTACGTGGTCTGTAGGGTGTTGTGATGAGTCTCAGTGAGGTTTGAGGCCCCAGGCAGGGCTTGCATTAACCATCACTGATTGAATATATTGTTTGTATACTGTGGTTGTGTTTTTATTTTTTTAAGTTCCTTTATTTATCTGTAGTACAAGCCCCTACACTCTAAGGATAAAGAATCCCTAGAGTGTAGGGGCTTGTACTACAGGTAAATAAAAAACTTTAAAAAAAAATGGACATGAATCTGCAGCCATGAAGTAGTCGTCCGTCGCCTTATCCACTCAGCCATCACCTTCCCCATTATCATTATTTTAATTATTATGCTATTATCATATTCTGTTTATATGCTGCAATATGTTAAGGAGAGAATAAAGATTGGAATGTTTTTCAAACAATTCGCTGACTTTTTATATTTTAGACCATGTATCCTATATAAAATAGATTCAAACTTGGTGCAGGAGTACCTGTACATACTGTACATACATCACAAAAATTTGAAATATTTGTCTTTTAATACTTGCTAAGTAATGTAAAATATTAGACCTTCATAACAAAAAAACACATCTATACACCAAAATAAAGTCAAGTACTGTACTTGTAGATACTGTACATTTAAAACTTGGCAAAGTATAGGAAAGTGAGAGTTTGGAATGTATAGCCATGGATGACAGTGGTGGACAAGTGTTCAAGGAGTGTTGGAGAGCAACTGAACAGAGTTACAAAAAGTGAGTCTTCTAAACCTCTCAACATTGAGAATGGTTTGGAAAAATAACTTGTTGGAACTCTTGTTCAGTTGCTCTCCAACACTTCTTGGACCCTGGTCCACCACTATCACCCATGGCTGTACACATTATTTCAGTGCAATACCTTCAAAATGTCCCTGTATGATGCAAAGAAAACATGAAAATGACCAAAGAACTACATGAAATTGGATCTAGTACTGGATTTAAAGAAAGGAGCTAGCAACAATCCTATAGTCCTTACTTTTCCTCACTCACTTCCATCACCTTACTTTTCCTCACTCACTTCCATCACCTTACTTTTCCTCACTCACTTCCATCACTTCTTTAATTACAGCAAGAATTTTTTCCATCATAATTATTTGTTTTGGGAGTGGTAACTGGTTGGCCGAGTCTCAACCATTTGGCCCATAGAAATTGCAAACTGTCCTACTGTCGACTTCTTTTTAAAGTATTTGTCGATCGCATTTAATGAATGATCAATTTCATCATTGTCATTAGCTTTACGCTTCTTACCAGAAGCTTTTTTAGGGGTAGATGATGCTGGAACATGTACTGATGGCCCATCAACTCTGGCAGTGGCTAGTTCCTCTTGGACTATAGTTTCACCATCAAAACTGCACTCATCAACAAAAGTTAATTCAGCCACAACCTGCCCAGTGTTGGAGTCATCATCCTGCAAAACATTGATAGCCAGTTTTTATTTAATGCTGGTAACAATTGTACTGTACTCGATAGCCCCCTATGCCCTTGTTCATCTAACAGCGAGTAGGGACCCGGCTGTAAATCAGCCTTGCTTTAATAATATTTTTAAACATAAAAACATTATTAAAAATTACAACGTAAGTTGTCCCTCAGCATCCACTCAGGTTAGGTAACAAGAGACACCAAATGATGTGGAATTACAGTACATGAATATTAGGTTAGGTGTACAGTAGAACTGAAGCCTTGTATGTTGAGGCTACCTACCTATACTGTACATCAGCAGTGGAGTAAATAATGGTAATTACTTGTACCGGTATTATTTGAAACCAACACATACTGTACATACCGGTATATATATTATGTGTGCATGGTGTAAAAGTATGAAAAGTGAGATTACAAGATACAGAGTTTTTATTTGGGGGAGGGGGGTAATTGTATTTAAATTAAAATGTGAAAAGAAACAATTCTACATGTTTCAACACTTACTACATTTGCTATGGATGGTAGTGCAAAGCTTGAATTTACATTTTCGATGGATCGCAGTGGTAAGCTCGACTGTGTAGGTGCTTGGTACTCCATGGTATCAAATAAAAATGATGCACACTTGTACAGTGGCCATTTTGTACATGGAGTTCCAGCTGAGCCACTAGGAGCATCTCGTATCTTCCGGAGAGTATTCATACAGTAGGTCCTCAAATATTTGAATTTTAGACGAACCTGGTCTGAAAACAAAAGAAAAAAATATAGTACAGGTGTAGGATATAAATGAGAGTCCTCAGTGAATGAGAATTATTGCCTCCACTATGGTACTGTACAGTACAGTACATGTACGGTACTGTACAGTACTGTATAGTATAGGGTGTTCGAATAACCAATATATTCACAAACTACAATAATTTAAAAATGGACTTATTCATATCACTGAAAAGATATATAGAATATTTCTATTCATCACAGACTGCTTGGAAAGATTTTTTAATCCAAAACCACAAAACAAAAAGGCCTAGATGGTAACATCATCAGATACATACAGTGTGAACTCCAGTTGTTAAAAACGATAAGGATATTAGCAAAACTGATGATCAAGCAATAGTTATATTGGTAAAAAGAATGTTAATGTCAAATAGCCTGGGAAATCAGGTATTTGGGTGCGAGAAAAAATGCAAAATTGGGATAAACTGACCTAACCTAACCTGACTTTGGCATCTTTCGGTCCTCACATTTACCGGTACGGACCAAACAATACAAGTTGACCCATTTTATTGCTTATAATAATTATGTATGTAAGAATGACAACTAAAACCTTCATGACAGCATTGAGCATGATGTAAAGTAAAAGTATGCCGATTTTCTTTAACTAAAATACATAAGGTGTGATTCCTAAAATTATTCCAAAATAGGTTGTATACCACTGTTAAAATTAATTGAGCTATACAGTATATTCTACCTGTAATTATATAAATTTGCTTTAACATTATCTCTAATTGTTAATTATTTTAGGCAAGTCCAGTACATAATCTGAATACAGTACTTATAGATTCCTATTACATATATATGTCTCATATAAAATAGGACTATAAAATATTTAATACAAGTTATCCTGAACAAAGCAAAATGGTACTGCAGCTTACTATACATCCAGCATTAAAGACAGTTGGAACAAAAAATTACTTCACACAAAATTCAACATGTAAAATATAGATTATTACCTGCAGTCAGCGTTGAAAGTTCTGGATATTCCACAGCAAGCAATTGTGCAATGCTCTGGAACCCTTGATGGCGAAGTTTAATTTTATGGTATAGGGGATCAGCAGGATGCCACAAATGTCTCTTCTCTCTCACCAACTCCAGCAAGGAGGCCTCAGTGGTCCGGGTCCAGTGTACCTTTTCAATATTGTCCATGATAATAACAAATAATGAAGCAACAGGCGATGTATCAATGCGGTGATGTTGTGGCGAGAACAGTCTCTATTTCGGGACATTTCACTAGTAAACATTATTTTGCCGCACTAATTTGGTCGCTTTTCATCTTTTCAACGGCACTTGTGACATTATAATTACTTTACCAGCCTTAATAATATCTAAGATGGATCATCCGCAGCCATCTTGGAATCCCATTGTTCCCAAGGTCGGCAAAGCAACACGAGCACGGTCGTGTTGCAAAAATCTCGGGAATGTACGCCGAGTTATAACCGAGTTGATGAGGTCGGCAGTTTTTTATCGAGTTTATCGCTCGTGTGACCGGGCCTTTACTCTTTATAATTTATATAAATGATCTAGACCTAAGAATTGTAAGCGATATTAGTAAATTTGCTGACGACACTAAAGTAGGACGGCTGATTGGCTCACAGCAGGACATCGAGGTATTACAACAAGACTTAGATTTGATGCATGAGTGGGCAATAAGATGGCAAATGTCATTCAATACCAGCAAGTGCAGTAAACTCCACGTAGGTAGGAACAATGCTGAAAATTATTATACTTTAAATGGTGTAGGGATAGATAAGCAGGACTCGGAAAAGGACTTAGGGGTAGTAGTTAGTCATGATCTCCGACCTAGGGAACAGTGTATCAGCGCAAGAAATAGAGCCAACAGGGTATTAGGATTCATTGCCAGGAGCGTAACTAACAAGACAGCGGAAGTTATCCTAAGATTATATCTAGCATTAGTCAGGCCTCATTTGGATTACGCGGTTCAGTTCTGGTCGCCGTATTTCAGGATGGACATAAATAGATTAGAAACTGTACAGAGACGAATGACAAAGATGATTCACGGTTTGAGAAACTTAACTTATGTAGAAAGGTTGAAACGACTTAATCTCCACTCACTAGAAAGGCGTAGGCTGCGGGGAGATCTGATTGAAGTATATAAATGGGTAATGGGGTTCAACAAGGGGGACATAAGTAAGGTTCTAATATTTAGTGAGCAGGGTAGAACACGAACTAATGGTTACAAGCTAGACAAATTCAGATTCAAGAGAGAGATAGGGAAAAACTGGTTTACAAATAGGGTGGTGGATGATTGGAATGGTCTCAGTAGGTATGTTATAGAAGCGCAATCCATCAATTGTTTCAAAAGGAGATTAGATAAATTTATGGACGACAGTGGTAGATGGTAGGTATAAACCGGGATGGGGGGGGGTTACAGGAGCTGCCTCGTATAGGCCAGCCGGCCTCTTGCGCCTCCTTGTCTTCTTATGTTCTTATGTTACTCGCTGTGTGTTTATATAAGTACAGTCACATTAATGGTGTTACTGCTGGTGTTCATGATGTGCATTAATATATGATTTTTTGTTACAGGGTGATTCAGGCGGAGCCATCGTCATAAGCAATCGAGAAGGTCGCAAAGTGCAAGTTGGCCTTGTCTCATGCAAATCTGGTAGAAACAAGTGTTGTGATGACGGTATAAATGATATAAATGTCGGAACAGATTATTACAAGAAGTGGATTTATGATACAATGCATGAGAAAAACGTAAGAGGAAAGAAAAAAATTCCTTGTTGGAACGAGAGAGAGAATTGGTCCTTTAAAAAGGGATGGAAATATTATAGAGAGCAGTGGAGATATGAGCGAAGCCTTAAATGAGTACTTTGTGTCAGTCTTTACGCAGGAAGACTTAATCTTTATTCCTGAGGCCGAACATTTATTTACGGGAGGGGATGAAAATAAGCTTACAGATATAACAGTATGTAGAGAGGATGTACGTAAGGAAATAGATAGACTCAGTGCGTCTAAATCTCCTAGGGTAGATATGGTTTACCCCAGAGTATTAAAAGAATGTAGGGATATTGTTACTGTAACTTTGACGGAGATATTTAATAAATCATTATGTACTGGGGAAGTACCAAATTTTTGGAAACAGGCCAATGTAGTGCCAATATTTAAAAAAGGGGATAGGAGCGACTTGTCAAATTATAGGCCAATTAGCTTAACATCCGTGATAGGTAAGATGTTAGAGTCATTAATTGCAGTGAGGATCCGTGAACACCTAGACTTGCATAATTTAATTAAGGATTCACAGCATGGGTTCAGCAAAGGTAGATCATGTCTCACAAATCTCTTGAGTTTTTATAGGACAGTTTACGAGGCAGCAGATAATGACAACAACTATGATGTTATTTACCTCGATTTTAGCAAAGCTTTCGACAGAGTACCACATGAAAGATTGCTAAGGAAGATTAAAGCACATGGAATAGATGGTAATGTTTATAGATGGATCAGAGCGTGGCTTAGCAGCAGGAAACAAAGGGTAGTAGTAAATGGTGAGAAATCTAGATGGGGGGATGTAATTAGTGGGGTTCCACAGGGCTCTGTGTTGGGACCATTACTCTTTATAATTTATATAAATGATCTAGACCTAGGAATTGTAAGCGATATTAGTAAATTTGCTGACGACACTAAAGTAGGACGGCTGATTGGCTCACAGCAGGACATCGAGGTATTACAACAAGACTTAGATTTGATGCATGAGAGGGCAATAAGATGGCAAATGTCATTCAATACCAGCAAGTGCAGTAAACTCCACGTAGGTAGGAACAATGCTGAAAATTATTATACTTTAAATGGTGTAGGGATAGATAAGCAGGACTCAGAAAAGGACTTAGGGGTAGTAGTTAGTCATGATCTCCGACCTAGGGAACAGTGTATCAGCGCAAGAAATAGAGCCAACAGGGTATTAGGATTCATTGCCAGGAGCGTAACTAACAAGACAGCGGAAGTTATCCTAAGATTATATCTAGCATTAGTCAGGCCTCATTTGGATTACGCGGTTCAGTTCTGGTCGCCGTATTTCAGGATGGACATAAATAGATTAGAAACTGTACAGAGACGAATGACAAAGATGATTCACGGTTTGAGAAACTTAACTTATGTAGAAAGGTTGAAACGACTTAATCTCCACTCACTAGAAAGGCGTAGGCTGCGGGGAGATCTGATTGAAGTATATAAATGGGTAATGGGGTTCAACAAGGGGGACATAAGTAAGGTTCTAATATTTAGTGAGCAGGGTAGAACACGAACTAATGGTTACAAGCTAGACAAATTCAGATTCAAGAGAGAGATAGGGAAAAACTGGTTTACAAATAGGGTGGTGGATGATTGGAATGGTCTCAGTAGGTATGTTATAGAAGCGCAATCCATCAATTGTTTCAAAAGGAGATTAGATAAATTTATGGACGACAGTGGTAGATGGTAGGTATAAACCGGGATGGGGGGGGGTTACAGGAGCTGCCTCGTATAGGCCAGCCGGCCTCTTGCGCCTCCTTGTCTTCTTATGTTCTTATGTTACTCGCTGTGTGTTTATATAAGTACAGTCACATTAATGGTGTTACTGCTGGTGTTCATGATGTGCATTAATATATAATTTTTTGTTACAGGGTGATTCAGGCGGAGCCATCGTCATAAGCAATCGAGAAGGTCGCAAAGTGCAAGTTGGCCTTGTCTCATGCAAATCTGGTAGAAACAAGTGTTGTGATGACGGTATAAATGATATAAATGTCGGAACAGATTATTACAAGAAGTGGATTTATGATACGATGCATGAGAAAAACATAAGAGGAAAGAAAAAAATTCCTTGTTGGAAAAAAAAAAAAAAATCAAAGATGTCCTACCCGTCACAGAGGTTTTGGATGAAGGTGCATGATTGATGTGGGTACTGTGGTTGTGTGGACGACCTGTTGTGGAGGGAAGGGACGATGGAGGTCTACTATGAGGATGAGGGTGGCCAAAGCGTGACCAAACAGTAGCAGGTAGAAGGCGCCCTGAAGGTGTTTCAGTCCCAGTACCTCCTGACCCACACCACCATCATTCTGTAATTCACAACCCAATACATTCAGATAGGCCTATGATATCTTTAACTGTCTCACTTTGACTTTTACTTGTATTTTGCTCTTGTTGGTTCCTAATGAGATGGGGACTATCTATATATCTCTGCATCAATGTTAAAATACCTTTTCAAGAATTGCTGTGAGGATTCTAAGATTCGTAATGCCTAAATTGAACAACATATGTGGGCACATAATAATCACTATATAGTATATGAATGTTGTGAGATAATACACACAGCTATATCCTCAGGAGGTTGTGTATTAGTTCATTGTAATGGTGGTATATCACGATCCACTACCATCATTGCTGCCTTCCTTATAAAACACCATAACATGAACCCCGATGAAGCATTAACATTTATTAAGCAACAGAGACCATCTGTCAATCCTAACTCAGGATTTATGCATCAACTTCAGGAATATTATGAAAACATTACACTTCACTTCCATACACCTTCTTTATAAACTCCTCACCTTGCATTCTCTCTACATGTTCAAACCATCTCAATGTATTATGCTTCAATTTCTCAACCAATCCACACTCAATACCAATTGCCTTCTCACTCATACACACTTTCATTACTTTCTCCATCCCACCTAGTCCACATGCACCTCTCAAGTAACTCATTTCCACAGCACCAATTCTAGACTGATGAGCCCTACTTCAAGACTATGCACCATTCACAATTCATCAGACAAAGCACGTCATTCACAACATAAAACACTCACCTGCCTGTGGTCCAGACAACATCAATAACATACACCTAAAACACCTTGGATCACAAGGCATACAAGCACTCACTAACATAGCAAACTACAGCTACTCACACAACACATTACCCAACATCTGGAAACACGGAAACATCATCACCATCCCTAAACCCAACAAAAAACCCACACTACTCTTTTCATCGTCCCATCACCCTCCTTTGCACCCCTTCCAAAATCACCGAGCACCTCATAATTAAACTAATTACACCACACGGCTTCAGACCACTACACTCAACTAACACCCTTCTTACAGACCTCACAAAGAATTTTTGATGGCATCAACTCAGACAGGCCCGCACACAGAACACTCTTAGTTACACTAGAAATAAGTAAAGCATTCGATGCCATCCCCCGCCACAACATCACAAACAAAATATACAACACAAACATGCATAACACCACCAAAAAATGGCTGGCCAACTTTTTGGGAGGTAGAATAGCCCATGTTACATTTACTGGTCAGACATCTAACATTAAAAACTTCACTAATGGTGTCCCTCAAGGATCTGTACTTTCACCTACCCTTTTCAACTTACACATGCATGACATACCAACACCCCAGGCACCACAAATACACGTAGCCTCCTACGCAGACGACATAACACTCACATGTACACACAGAAATGCAGACACAGCCACTCTCATCCTCCAGCCCTACTTCAACATACTTAATACCTGGTTCACCACAGATAGACTTAAAATAGCACCCACCAAGTCAACTGTCACCTTCCTCACCAACTAGAATGCAGAACACCGCAACACACCACACCTCACCATAAACAACACACCTATACCACACACACACACACCCAAAATACTTGGCATAACATACAATACATCCATGACATTCAAACAACACATCTGGACCATCAAAAACAAATGCATGAACAGACTTAAAGCCCTCAGATTACTTGCCAGCACAACATTTGGACATAAAGAATCTACAATCACAGTATACAAACAATATATTCGATCAGTGATGGACTATGCAAGCCCTGCCTGGGCTTCAAACCTCGCTGAGACTCATCACAACACCCTACAGACCATACAGAACAGGGGGGGGATACTCAAAACCACTTAAGGCACCATAAGCCCTAAGGTACCTTAGCTTAAGGCGGCTTCTGACCCAGCAGCCAAAATGTCCCATACTCAAAGCATGGGTGCCGCCATATTGCTTTGAGTTACGGTGCCTTAAGTTAAGCGCCTGTAGGGGGTGCCTTAACGCTGGCCGACCCGGAAATAGGGCGAAAATTATCGTTTACACAACCCTACCTATCTGTGGGAGCCGAAATGCAGCGTTACCAATGTGAGGAAATTTAGTCTGCTATGAGGAAATATACTCTACGTGAGGTAGAAATGCAGACTGAATACTGCTATCACGGTATAAGGACTCTATAGTCATTATACCGTGACTGCTATGATGTTGAAATATATCCGTAGAGGATGACAAAGGGCAAAATATGAAGGTATAAGTAAATTACAAATTTAAAACAGTTTGCTACAACAATAAAGTGTGTAAAGAAATTACCCTTTCCTTTATGTATCTCATAAGTACATGATAGTACTGTCTGAATAATTTGTGATATAAATTTTATATATTTTGTTTGTATGATTTTTATCATTAATCAAATATATAACGATATACTTGGTGAGTAGTGTGAAATTTCATATTGTCTATATGTCCATATAATATATTATGCAATACATGTTCCATAGATGATAAAAGTGTGTAAATATTAGAAGCTTGTAAATTAGAAGCTTATGTTGTGGTACAGTGGCAACTTGCGATGTGTTATTTGTTTACCTTCAGCTGATGCACAAAGTCGTATGTGATTGGCTAACTATTCCTAAGAGGCGCTTCTGTCCGTTTCTCTCATTGGCTGAGCTGAAGTCCCGTGACACAGGCGGCAAAGGCACCTTAGTGGGACTAACGACAAACGTTCCTCACTACGGCGCCATAGTAAAGTTTTGAGTATGGGACACAACGCCACAAGCTGAGGCGCCACAGGCGCGCGTAACTTAAAGTACCTTAGAGCTGTAAGGCGCCGTAGCTTAAGGCGAGCTTTGAGTATCCCCCCCCAGAGCCCTAAAGACAATCACGGGCTGCACAGCTACCACACCTACAGACCACTTACACCATGAAACCAGTCTTCAAAATCAAGGATCACCTTGACATGAGAGGCACACAAACACTTGCTGCAGCCTTCACAAACCCACAACATCCACTACACTACAT
Organism: Petrolisthes manimaculis; assembly: GCA_034508575.1. NCBI lineage: Eukaryota > Metazoa > Arthropoda > Malacostraca > Decapoda > Porcellanidae > Petrolisthes > Petrolisthes manimaculis. The sequence continues at coordinate 110,973 of JAWZYT010002781.1, read as the reverse complement.
GGCACAACACCCACACATGCCAAGAAACATCAAAACAACACCTAGAACATTATACCACACACAAATACTATCATCTCTTACACCATGCCCACCCCAAAGCAATCTCCAAAAACACATCCATACTCAAATCACTCATCAGTCCATCCAAACACTCACAAACAACACAGAGCTGCATGCACGACCTCCTGACATCCATCCATCTGAATCCTCCCTTCCCCGTGAGGACAGAGTCCACCTGGCCAGGCTGCGATATAGCCACCACCCGGCCCTTCTGACATACCAGAAGAGGCTGGATGGAGCCATTGCGGATGCCTGTCCAGGATGCAACACAGCACCCCATACTATTAAACACATTATTGAAGACTGCAATACACACAACCACACTCGCCAACAACACAATATACACTCTCTGAGGGCACTGTGGGAAAGCCTGGTTCAGGCCATGGCCTTCCTCAGGAGCTCGGGGCTGCTCGGCCAGACAGCTTGAGGAACTTCAACAACAACAACTCCATGTCATGTCTCAGACGCATATGTCAGTGTTGGCAGGATTATACCATTTCTTAGTCCCCTTTTCACTTCCATACTCACACTTCTACCCATCATTATCCTCCCCAGTGATCCTATGAACTGTCTACCCCTCAAAGCTCTCTCCCTAATTTCTCCTTCCATACTTCCAGGTTTACACAGAACTGTTCCCAGGTACTTAATTTAACTCCTTCACTTCCTCCATCCTCTCACCCCTCAGAGTTATCTCACATTTCGTTCCAGTTGGTACTCCCACTCTATAAGTAAGAAAATTGGAGGTAAACGAGTCCTTCAAATGTTGCCACGAAACACACACACACACCTACCATATGGAGGGCGGTCGTTTCGTGGCATGGTCAGGAGGAATCAGGGCTGGTACTTATAAAGAATTTAAGATTTTATCCTAAACTTCGTCATAGTTAAGATGAACACATAACTTTCATGTCCTAAGCACCAAGTCTTCGTCCTAATGCGAACCTTAGCTGGGTGAAAATCATAGATTATTGAAACAGTTATCTGCTAAATGTAGTAAGATTTTTTTTGTAATATTGTTATAATTTAAGGAAATAAAGAAAGGAAAATAGTGAAAATAAATTTTTAAATAATGAAGCGCATATTAATATACTTTTTTTATATGCAATGCATAGAATGCAAAAACATTGTGTAACTAAAATTTATGGACAAGACATACCAACTTCTACGTTCCACCGCCCGAGGCCTAATATCGTTTTCGGACCAAAGATGCCATATTTATTTCATCTTAATAAGCTTTATTATTATAGAAATATTTATGTGATGTTCTATAACATACACTGAATCATATTTTCAATGCAGAGGGATAATACCAGGCCTGTATAAGAAGAAAATCCATGAAATGTAAGGAAATGCTAAGACTTGCAGGTAACATGTCGGGAGTTTACCAAACCTCCAAACGATATTAATCCTATTTCGTCGAATATTATTTATTGGGGCCTGGTATTATCATTCTGCATTGAAAATATGATTCAATGTATGTTATAGAACATCACATAAATATTGCAGTCTTGGCATTTCCCTACATTTCACAAATTTTCTTATTATACAGGCCTGGTATTATCCTTCTAATATTCTTGGCCTATTTCTATATATAATTTGATTATCTCTGTACTCCGTCACTCGGTGTACTACTTTGTTTATGCCTTGGTGGGGAGTGGCGGAGACTAATTTCATGATTTATATGGAATCCACACACTTTCAGTTGCTTATGACAAAATCTTAAGCCCTTAGGATATACCCAGACCCAATCCGAGCTATGACGAGATTTGTGACGAGACATAAGGACTTATGACTAATTCTTAGGGATTTATGACAAATATCCGCCATCTTGAGGCTTAGGACAGAATCATAGCGCTAAGACGAAGACTTAGTGCTTTATAAGTACCAGCCCTGATGCCTCTAATTTTCATACATGATCAAAGGGTCCCTAATTACTTACCCTGGAATGGAATGCCCCAGCCAGCTATTGTCACATTATCTCCCTCCTTTAGCTTGATGTTAGATAAGTGGATTGTCTCAACATACTTTCCTAATTAAAGAAAGAAAAAATATAATAATGCAATGTACAGTAGTTAACTCCTCTCATTATTTATTTACATGTGGTATTAAAAATTTGTGTGTGTAATGGGTGTGTAATGATGATGGATGTGTCATGTTCTGTGTGTGTGTACAGAGAGTGTATTGTACAGTAATGTGTGTAATGAAACTGTACATAAATCCTTCATTTTACTGTACACTGGTATTATGGGTATATAATGTTGTGTGTGTAATACTGAGTGTGTACAGAAAATTATTTATCTTATTATTGAATCATATATCATATTTTTTCAACAGTTTATAAGTATAAAGAAACTGACCATTGAAGTTAGGTTAGGTAAAGAAACTGACTATTGAAAGTTAGGTTAAGTTTGATTAAGTTAGGTTAGCTTAGATTAAGTTAGATTAAGTTAGGTTAGATTAGATTAGGTTAGGTTAAGTTAGATTAAGTACAAAACTGACAATTGAAGGTTAGGTTAAGCTAGGTTAGGTAAAGAAACTGACCATTAAAGGTTAGGTTAGGCTAGGTTAGGTTAGATTAAGCTATATAAACCAACTGACCTTTTATGTCAAACGAGTCTTCGAATTCCACCAGGCCAATGTCATGGGACAATGATCCGTGATCATAATCCGGATGAATGTAGCAATTACTGGGCCGAAGTACCTGCTGATGCTTCTCATCCTCCTTTATATAATGAGCACCCATCACGACAGAGTATAACCTGCAATAACAATTACACATCAGTACAGTGAGCAGCAGTAAGAACCCATTAAACATGCATACATACACACGCATACATACATATACATACATACACTTGTGATACATAATTTCTGACCAGAGTGTGAGGAGCAGAAAGCTTCGAATCACCTGGTATTGTTCATTTACCCACCCAGTACACCTATACAGGCTGAGTTCGAATGCAGGGTGTGTGTGTGGTGTTCGTCTCTGGTTAGGGATTACGAATCACGAGTGTACATAAACCTATCAACTTCCCAACCCACAAACAGAACACTCTAGACCTCATTATCACTGACCTGGCAAACCAGTACCTACCACCCCAACCACTTCCACCCATGGGAAGAAGCAACCATCTCTCCGTGTTCTAGGCCCCTGCCACTACCACCTCCCACCATCAAGATATGTAGACCTACACCAGACTCTGCTATGAAACAGTTTGTGGCTAATACAGTACCCATGGATTGAGGTACTAATTGTTAGTGACGTTGATAGGAAGTGGGAGAATTACCAAACTACTATCACCCAGGGGCCGGATACTCAAACAGTTCTTAACTTAGTAACGAAATTCTTCCTATCTCACTTAGGAACAACTAATTTAGGAACAGGTTAGGAATTCTTTTCTCGTTTCCTAAGAGATCATACTCAAAACATTTTTGGGAATTCCTAAACCCTTCTTAACACTAAGAATTCCTAAACCCTCTCGGAGTTCCTAAGTCCTTCAGCCAATCAGGTAGCAGCTTTAAAGTGGTTACAACCAATAGGGAACAAGTGACATACCAGCTGAATTATGTAAACAAACCACACGTGATATGATATTGAGTGCTGCTGTTGTATTACTAGACAGCCTTGATGAAAACCCTCTCACAGAAAAGTTAGACATAAAAAATAAGGCACCCAATGAAATAAGTTAATATATATATATATATATATATATATATATATATATATATATATATATATATATTAGCTTGTAAGGTTGTCAATCCAGAATAAAGACAAGGCATTAGAAACTGTTGCAATTTGTTCGAGTGCGACTATTTCTTTTGCATTAGCTATATAATTAAGGCTTGGCGCTCTTGTAGCGGCAACCTTTATTACATTGTAGGCCATTGAACATATTCCAGGTTGGATACAAGAAGTTCATATGTAATGTAATATAATAGGACACACACACTATAACACACTAACAACACACTAACACTGACACCAATAAACATACTACACAAACCAACCCAACCTTGTTTGCCATTGACCCTCAAAGTGAAGATGACCGACATCTTCACTACATGTAACCTCGTGTTATACTCTCTCTCTCTCTCGTCTGCTTCTCTCTCTATATATATATTATTATTACTGTTATTAATATTACATACGTGCTATCGTAGAGGCAGTGTGCTGCTGTGAGGACCCAATTTTCCTTGATTAAAGAGCCCCCACAAAATACCTCGTCGTCTTTATCAAGCAATGCAGCCTGGTAAGGGTATGCACCTCGTTTGGCATGGTGACCTTTTACAGATGTTCCTGGAAGTGTTAATTAAATCAGTCATTAAGAGAAAGAGAAGGAAAGGTGAAAGAGAACGAAAAGAGAGAATGAAAAGTGAAAGAGAACGAAAAGAGAATGAAAAGTGAAAGAGAAGGAAAGGTGAAAGAGAAAGTGAAGGAAAGAGAGTAGGAATAGGACCGTTTGCATTAAGAAAAAGCTGCCACATACCACCAGATTTTATAATTTCGTTTTTTTAAAAGGACAACGCAAATTAACTCACCACAGGCCCCCTGTTATGATATTATACTAACAACATTATTTTGATTCACTTAAGAATATAAGCGTGCCTATCAACGAGCTCACAAAATAATTTGTGATGTTTTTTATGTTGTTCTTTGGTGTTGGTTGTATAAGGCACAGTTTGAAGATTTATTGATTTTACATACGTATTAAAGTACAGTATTACATTAAATTTTCTTATATATACAGTAAATGAGTCAATAGCAAAGTGATTAATATGAAAATAAAGCAATTTTTGTCTGAGGGAGTACGAGCATATAGAACACTGATATTCATTGATATTAGTATAAATAATTGTTAAGAGGTACAGTAGTTTGTGTATACAGTTAAACCTCGTTTTAATGGACCCCGTTACAATGGATTTTTCCCATCTTCAACTTTCCTATTGCTTTCCTAACCTCTTCCCTTCCTAATTCTCCTTGTACATCCTGTCGTCTACCACCTGCCTCCATCCCCATGCATGTCACCACCGCCTCCCCTCCCGTCCCTTCATTCATCAGACCATCAAAATGCCTCTTCCACACTTCTTCACTTCTACTCACAGTAACTCCATCCTCTCTTCATTCTCATGCTACTAGACTTTCCTTCTCCTCTTTCTTTTGTTACCTCTTTCCAGAATAATTTCTTGTTCTCTTTAAACTTTTCACTCAGTTTCCTACCAAACTCCTCATCCACTCTCCTTTTACTCTCACTCACCATCCTCTTCACTTGTTTCTTACATACATTATAATCTCTCTTCCATCTATCTCTCACTTCTTCAGACACATTCCTCTGTTATGTTCTCTTATATGCCTTCCTTTTCTCCTCTACAGCATCTTTCACTATAGTCTTAAACACTTCATACACAGCATTCACTCCTATTCCCTCTCCTATCCTCATCCTTGCATCCCCCAGCACCTCACTCACCCTCCTCTTATATACCTCTCTGTACTCACTATCATTTAATTTTCCACTTGCCACCAGCTGCTTGTTCTCCCTTTCCTCCCTCCTACAGTATTCCCACTTAACCCTGATCTTCAAATCAAAATGGTCCGAGCACTGCACCATTCCTCTCACTACCTTTGCATCCATCACATCCTTCTGTAGTCTCTCATCCACTGCTATATAATCATTTAAACTCTTTTGTTCTCCTCTATCATCCTTTCTCCTCCATGTATACCGGTGGATCATCTTGTGCTGAAAGAAGGTGATGGCTAAGAACAACCCCCTCTCAGCATAGACGTCCACCAGATATTCACCATTCTCAATCACTCCTTCCAAACCCCACTTACCAACAATACTTCCTACTTTCTCATTTCCTACTTTCCCATTCATATTACCCATCATTACAATCTTTCTTCCACTCTCAAACTTCCTCAGACACCCATTCAGTTTCTCCCAAAACTCTCATTTTCTCTCTCCCGCCTTATTCCTCTCATTCACAGGTGTATACGCACATACCCATGCATACTTAATCAAACCAATCTTGCCTGTCATCCATGCCACTCTGGTCCCACACCATCCATGTCCATCTACTCCCTTCCATACCCTCGGAGATACCAGCACTGCACAACCCTCCCTCCCTCTTCCTTTACACTTCTCATCCATTCCTGTCCACATTACACTTCCCTCCATTCCATCCCACATCACACTCTCTCCTCCAGCCTCACAATCCTCCACTCCCCAGCCTTTCATGTGTGTTTCTGTTACTCCCATTACATCCACTTCTCCATTCTTAAAACATTCAATTATTTCACACCTCTTCATCCTTTCACCTATCACATTCACTGCTACCACCCTCAAGCACCCCCCCTTCCCCCTTCTCCCCACAGTGAAACCCGGAGACCCCCTCCCCCCTCCTGAAGCCATAGCTGTCCACTCCCCCACTGGGGCGCCGCTGATGGCTGGCAAGGTCAATGCAGCGCTCATTCCCGGAGGGACAAGGGCCGTCACCATTAAAAACAAAAGGTCACACTGGTGTTAAAAATAAAATGTTAAAAAAAATGTTAAAAACTAAATTATAATACTCACTATGTATGTAGAAAACATCATGACATTTAGCGGCGATCCCCGATTTCTGTAAATTAATTAAAAAGAGAAGTTATTTTGTGTTGGTAAATCTGGAGCAACTGAATCTTCCAAACTATTTTGCTTGGGTTCATCTGGTCCTGTTGTTTCCTGGCATATATACTTTGGAGGAATCAACAAGGCACTACAATGTAACAAAAGCGAATTACCCCCTAAACACACACTGTTATTGTGTTTAGTGAAAACAATATTATATAAATATGTGTGTGTTATGTTATGTATATAATGTAATCCAAAATACAAGTGTTGCTTCCATAACTAAGTCACAACTCTCTAAGTAGTCTGGTGTCTTTCAAGAAAGTCATCAATTTTAAGTGGTAGGGAACAGTGAACTGTATTTATTAAATTGCCAATCCTTTGACATTATTATAAACATCAATAGTTTTAAGGCATAAACAATAAATCAGGAGTTCTTAACCTGGAGTTCATGAGAATTAGATATTTAGTTAATACTAGATCATAAGCCTGTGCTACGCACAGTGAAGTACAGTATGCCCTTAAGGTAAAAAAAAGAATGGAAAGATATTTTTTCCTTCCCAGCGGTGGCAGCGCCAGCGTGGAATGTAAACAAACTGAGTGGGTTGCCAGGCGTATGATAGAAGTGAAGTATGTGTAATTAAGTAATTAGTGTGGTGTTTTTTGTGACAAAAATGTCCTTTGTCCCCCCCTCACTGTCACACACACTCCGTGTGTGAATTCCTGGCACTGTAGGTGGTCACATGACAATTTATATAGCATGACAGACAGAGCCGAACTCTAAGACAGACTACAGGTATGTCCTTATGGTACTAATGAAACAAATCATGAGGGAACTTACCTTTGAGTATGACCTTTGTGGCTTACTGCTTAGCTGAGTGCTATCTACTGAAAGAGAAATGGTGCCTTTCATGAAACTTTAAGATTATTATGTACAAAATTATCTAATATATATATTGGCTACCTTTTATTTAGGGACAATATTTTCTTTATTAAATGCACTACTATTTATAGCAACACTCTTACTTAAATTAGTTGATACAAACAAAATGGCAAAGGATATAGAAATATAAATATTTGGATCATCATATAAAGGCAATTATAATTTAGGCTATGTAAAAATAACTGTTCAGTAAGGTTATGAAATATTGGTTAGTTAATTATATCACGGGTTTATCTCAACAGCTGATGGATTCCATGAAAGGCCACTTTCTAGTCTAGATTACAGCTTAGATCCATGTTGAACTTTCCCATGAGGTACGTACAGTCGGCAGCATAAATTAGAGTCCATCCCATGTACTCTGTAATGCTAATATGACCAGATAAAGTTACACTCTGAACCAGTTTCTATTCTTAACAAATTGTATCATTTGCTATGTGATAAGTGTATCTGTTATATCTTCATTTTAATAGTGTTACAACATCATTAAGTTCAGAGTTTTGCTGCCGACTGTACCTCAACACTATATATTGGAATAGGATATTTGTAAATTTCTATAGAAACTTATTTATAGATGATTCTTGAAAAACTCAATTAAATATGTACTGTACTGTACATCACAGTATTTTATATTCTTTTAATGGACAAAGCACAGTTAACCCTCGCAATAATGGACAAATGCGTACATGAGGCTGTCCGTTGTTTGAAAAAGTCCGTTGTTTGAAAATCGGCTGATTTTTGCCAAAAAAACAGTACAGTCATCCCTCCGCTATCACACCTAATTGGTACCGTAAGTAGCACGTGATAGCGGAATTCGCGATAGCGGAATTTAATAACTAATGGGAATAATTGAAATTGGTTCCCAGTCCCTCATATTTCAAGATTTTTCCTCCCTAAACATGTTTTTTTTTACTAATATTTCTTTGCATATAATGAAAACTAAAGTAGATTAGTAAGAAAATAGCATTTTTAACCTAATACAGTGGACACCACAAGTACAGTAGGCGTGTTGAGTGTTGTGGTTAGGTGGTGCGTAAATGGATATGCGTGACTGACCTTAGGAACTAAAGATTAATGATGAAAATTGGGATAGGTTCTTATGTCTCTCGAAAGTGACGGTTTTTTTTTACTATGAGACCTCAAACACGATGGCAATTCATTAAACATAACAGAACGTGTTCACATATGGAGAGTCGGGCGCCCGATTCCGAGAGCACACGCCACAGTAGGGTGTCCGACTAACTGTAGAATTAGCTACCAAAATATTAACTTAAAATTATGTAAAATTAAGTATGTAATGATATGTAAATAATGTATCTACTGTATAATGTAAAACATATAATGGAGAAAAAATAAAGCGAAACCAAATTGTATTGTATTATTTAACTTACCATCACAGTAAATAGGCGGGATGAAAAACACGACGACAGCCATTATCACGGTCATTACGATACAGAGGATCATGATCTTGCTCGTTCTCCTTCTCCCCATCTCTCTCGCTCCATATCACTCTCTCCACAGCAACAGCGCTGACAACGGGCGCTCACAAGCCTGGTAGGAGAAACGACAGAGGATAAAACTCATTAGTTACTGTATTGTTACAAGAAGCAGGCACGTGGAAAGTTCTTCCCACATGACAGCAGAAGTGCATAAGTTGTTTCCATCTCTTGTGCAAATCTGTCCAACTTTTGAGATATTTGGAACATTTCTTATCCAGTAACATTCGTCAGGCAGGAATTATTATTGATAATAAAAAAAAATGCCAAACAGTACTGATCCTCAATAAATTCTGAATTACAGTACAACTGTTAGCTACAAGTCTCTCTCTCTCTCTCTCTCTCTCTCTGTAGGCCTATGTATCACTTCCAGTTATCGAAACATCAATGACCAAAGTAGTATCCGTTTCCAACATATATAGGTCAAGGTTACTACTACTAGCTTGAAGTGTTTTGCAATACACATCCGTATGATATTATTAACCCATAAGGTGTACGTGGTTACGGAACATAGCCTAGTCTACCAGGCTGGGGGGGGTTGGGGGGTGCCGGAGTAGGGGACAGGATTGGGGGGGGGGGCTGGAGTAGGGGACAGGCTTGGGGGGGGAGTAGGGGACAGGCTTAGGGGGGGGGGCGGAGTAGGGGAGAGGTGGAAATAGTGATAGAGGGAGAAAGAATGAACAAACAAGCCGGCAAGACACATCAAAACAAACAGTCATGGTGGCAATGGCATTGGATATCAGCGACAGTGAAGAAGAAACAGATTACTCTGAAAACGAAGAAGCATATCCAAGCCAACGAGGAAGGACCCAACATAAGAAAGGGAAACCAAAAAGAGAGATAAGTCGATGCAAATGTGATAAAAAAAAGTTACTTCTAGTGATAAAGGATTGCTCTGTGATAAATGTAAACAATGGTTCCATATAGGATGTGTGAAGGTCACAGCAAAAAAATATGATATATCAAATGAGAATAATGACCTTATGTGGTTATGTAGGAAATGTAAGATACTTTTCCAAAAGGACATGGATAGAGAAAATGAGTTTGAGAAGTATAGAGCTTTAAAGGAAGAGAATAAAAAATTGAAGACAGAAATTCTGACAGAAAGGGGGAAAATAATTGACGAGACTACTGATAAAGTAATAGGGTTTGTTAGAGATACCCTAATGGCAGAAATTAAAGAAATGGTAAAAGGCTTAATTAAGGACAGATATATACCTGAAGAGAATGGTGTGAACCTAATGTGTAACACAGGTGCAACTTACAGTGATGCTGTAAAAGCAGAGGTCAGGGAAACTGTATATGAAGAGTTAAAAGAAAAATAAGATAGAGATAAGAGGAAAAATAACATTGTAATCTATAATTTGCAGGAGAGTCAAACAGAAACAGAACAAACAGATAAGGATGAAGACCTGGGTAGGTGTAGAGAAATCATGAAGGAAATTAAGGTGGATGAAAAAGTAGTCATGAATAACATAATAAGACTGGGAATAAAGACACAAAACAAAAACAGACCTGTACTAATCACTCTGACAGATGACAATATGAAAAGGGAAATATTTAAAAATGCTAAAAACCTAAAGAACACTTACAAAGACTGGATGAAGAAGATAGGAATATCTAAAGATATGACTAGGAAGGAGAGGGACGAGAAAAGAAAAATGTATGAGGAGTTGAAGGAGAAATTAGCCGAAAAAGAATCAAAAGGAGAAGACGGTTGGATGATAAAGGGAGGAAGGCTGGTGAATGTGAACAAATAGGATGAAGCCGAAAGTAAACAGAAACATTCATGTACAGTTCCGGACTCATGAAGCGGAGACACCCCGTCCGTGAGCGAGGTTGTGTGGGGCTCTGCGCATCTGGTAATACTGGCAGGAGGAGGGAGGGACATGGGAGGGTGAGGTGGGTTCCACACCCTCACCTTACCATGGTAGGTTACTACAATAAATTCTTTACTTCCAGGACTGTGAACGTGCATTCGATGACCCAAAGGATGCCTGTAGTTGCATACAGTCCCATTTAGTTGAAGCACAAGCGGAGTCTTCCTTCAGTATCGCCCATCTCCTCAACCTCCATTGCTGAGAGTAGGTTAAAGCTAAAAATACTTTAATCCAGACTTACAGTCATTTGCAAAAATAGATATTCAATATTTAATTCAAGGAAACTTGAATAAAAATCGCGAGTCTTCAACAAAAGATCATATCAAGAGATTTCTAGTTGGTCTCATTTTATTAATTTCTTAATTCTGCATCTTTTGGTGTATAATACATGCAACTTAGGACACAAATTTGCTTCATAATATGAGAAAAGTGAAGGAAAAGTAGACCAATTTGTAGTATTTTCTTACGACTTTGTTTACAAACTTTCTTTTGTTTCTGCCCAATACGTATCTGGACAACGAGAACACAGGTTCTACGTATTTGGTCAGTTCTCGTCACTCAAACCAAGCGCTCCCAAGACGGTCTTGGTACCCTAATCCTCCACTTGGACAACCAGATGACGTCTTAAGCTCTCCTACCACCTTCAAATGAGTGGTTCACATCCATGATCACAAGTGGTTCGGGATTCAAATTTCTGGATGATTCAACATTGGCAACGATACGTGGTAAAGGCTCCCACATTACCCACTATATAACTCCGCCCACATTTCTCCCCTCCCCCCTCCACCTGTCAGTGATACCATATCTGCTGAGGCCCACACCAAGTCGAAGGTGGAAAGACTGTGGACCATTGATCTGTCCGGAGCTGTACCTAAATAAAATTTGGAATTACAGGAAAACTGTTATTGAACAGCAGCAGGAACAAGAAACTAATTAAGAAAAATAGACCATATGAAGAAAAATTACTTGGAACATCACAATACAATAAATAAGAAGAATTTAGGTTAGGTCCCGGTAGTTTGCCCAGGTTAGGTCCCAGTAGTCTGCCCAGGTTAGGTCCTGGTAGTTTGAGACTACTGGGACCTAACCTGGGCAGACTACCGGGACCTAACCGGGGCAGACTACCGGGACCTAACCGGGGCATTTCCGAGAGAAACGCCATTGAAGAAAAGTCTTAGAATGGTCCTAATTAGTGGTAAAACATACTAATATATACGTTTTACTGTAAATTTACCCTAATCTGGACTGGGACACACTACTGGGACCTAACCTAACCTAATCTGGACTGGGACACACTACCGGGACCTAACTTGGGCAGACAACCGGGACCTAACTATAAGAGGTAACTACTGTTATGCAGCATTTGCAGAAGAAATTGTATATAGAAAACTTGTTTGTAATAGTGAAATATAAACACTGGTAATAGTAACATTTTCGAAATCGAGTTGTGGCAACTTGTAAAAATATTCTCAAGTAAGTAACAAGTATGTAAATATATCATGTTATATATATCATCTTACCTTTTAACTGCCCGTTATTATTCTATTACTGTTGTGTTAGTAAAAAAAGATGCGATGAATGGTGACTGTGAATTCTTCAACTATAAATGTAAAAGTGCGCCAACTGAGTCATTCTTACCAATCAAAGCAGTGTTGCCAGATTGCGTTGATCAGATCAGATGATGAGTTGTCGGGATATGCCTTTGCAACGGCTCCCAGTTATTTTTCTATTTATCACTATTGTGTGCGTTACTGTCTTAATGTTTTTTGTCTGTTTTTCCAGATGTCGTTCAAATAATTTTTCTTTTCTTTTATATGCTCACTGTTGTTGTTATTTTGTAGTAGTACTATTTCTGCAATTAGTTCTTCTGTATCTTCTTTGTAAGGTTGTTGCATGAATGAGTATTGTTGTCTTATGTGTGTGTATTGTGTACAGTGTAGCAAGAAATGTTCCCGGTCTTCTTTCTCAAAGTTACATAGTTCACATTTGGGGTTCTCGTTTTTATTTATGTTTTTCCAGTTTAGTTCCAATGTGTTCAGTCTTGCACGTACCATTAGGTTAGATTCCTGACTGTTGTCAAACCATTTTATTTCCTGTATATTTATTTTGTATTTCATGTACAAATATAAAGTTGCCTTTTCGTTGGCAAGTATTTTCCAGTTTTCTGTGTCCCAGTTATTAATCATTTCCTTTATATTGTTTGTTGTCATATTTTCGATTTTCTTCAGATTTATGTTTAACTTCCTCATATACATTTTTGTCTGTTTTATTGTTTCTGTTTTTCTGTTGTTGCAGAAAGCTTGTAGAAATATTTCTCTTATTAGTATTGTGGTAATTCGGGGTTAACAGACTCTAGAATACACGATATACTTTATTGGTTGGGCACAGGGAGTCACACAGAATAGGAGGTTGGTGACTTGGTGGTGGTATGCACTGTGCAGGTGTGTCGGTCGGTCCTCTTCGCCAGAGCTCGCGTGTGGTGTCTGTGGTAGGTCGGAAGCCAAGTGAAGGTGTTCTTGTGTCCAGTGTCCAAGGGTGAGTGAGGGAGTCAGAGGGCAGCGACCTGGCTTTTATGACCTAGGGTAAAGGATTGGCTATTGCCCCAGGCGCTTTGGCCAGGGATTAAGCTAAATATAGACTGGAGAATACAGAATGTTCCCTCTGACTCCTGTGGTGAGAGGAATAAGGAGTGGTACACTACAGTACTCCCCCTCCCCCCAACAGACTGAATTTTATTAGGGGAGAGGAGAAGGAATACATACAATACAATAAGATACCAAATAATGCCTACATAATACATGAAAATATATAATATGTGCTGTGAGCAGTCGCTAGAGGCGTCATAGTGGCGTAGCGAGGCTGCTAAGGGCACAGCCGTCAGAGGCGTCGTAGTGGCGTGACGAGGTCGGCAGAGGCGTTTAGTGGCGTGACGAGGCTGGTAGTGTCGCAGTCGGCAGAGGCGTTTAGTGGCGTGACGGGGCTGCTTGGGTCTTGTGTAGTCATAGGCGTCGTTGTCAGAGGCGTCATAGTGGCGTGACGAGTGGCGGGCACAGTCGGCCGAGGTAGGAGGAGAATGGGGTAGGGTGGGTGAGAGGGGTGGAGGTGGACGTAAGGAAGGGTGAGTAGGTTGGAGTCATGGAGTTAGAATAGGAGGAGGCGGCCCGCGCGTTCATTTGGGTCTCAGTGGAGTGAAGCCAGTCAGGTCCTCAGAAGCCAACGCCTAGTATTGGCAAGAAAGGCTGACCACTCATAGTACCCATACAGTTTACCCATATTCCTCACCATGTTTATTCATTTTTAATTACGGTATGACATGTATTTCGTATTTTTTAATTAATAACATACAATTCACACATCTTTCAATAATATAAATAGAAAGATATAAATTACTGACCTATCACTCTATACCAAATTGGCCACTGAAATGTATAAGTTTTGTATATATTTGTCAACTCTTTACTTTCACTTTGGATGCCAACTTCTTAGTAATTTGTTTGGCCTTATATACATATTTCACCTACAAATATGATTCAGCAACTGCCTTAATTAACTAATTCAAGTGATTTTCAGTCGTACATGTGGCCAGCTAAAGTAGAAAATATGTATTTGTGAGCATAATATATTAACACTGATATTATTATTTTGCTACAATCTACCTTCTCCAAAGTGGTGCTGGACCCTCTTTCCCTAAACAGTTTTTCTGATGTAATACATATATCAATTACATCATCAGATGGATACACCAAGTTTACTCTGTCTTTAAGTTTTACCAAGGAAAGAATATGTTTATCAGTCTTGTCTGAGTTTAGGGCAACAATGTATGGTTCACAATACAAGGACTTCATTAACTTATATACAACAAATTCTGCTATATTTAAAACTATCTTATTTGTACACTTTGAGAGGTGAGACTAACTTGGAATATACATGTATTCCTCTGACTCTATATTAACAGAATCAGATAATATCCTACTTTTCAGAACAGAGTCATTGATTACCTAAAGAGAAACATTTTTTTTAATATTTCTAACACACTTGCTTGACACACTTAAAATTGGAACAGAATCCAATGGTATGCATTTCCTTGGAATAATAGGCATGTCAAAGTAACCGATCGTCCTAACTAGGGAGGCAAAATTAATAATTCAGTATTTTATGATGCATGTAATGCCAATTACAGTTACACTGAGAAGGATGCCAACTCTTATACTGTAAATATCATGAAGTCGGAAAAAGAAAAATAACTGAATTATTGTTGTATATTCAAAACCATGACATTTTCAACCTTAGTGATGGGTTGGTGATGGGTCTCGCAAACGTAATCCCTTAATGAACTTCCTAATTGATAAATCGGTCCCTCCCTAAGTAACACACAAACACAGCCGTTTATTAATTTGTTTTGTGACCCTCCCTCACACGTAAACATATTTTACCACACCCAGATTGTACACACACATACACAAGCACACGCACACACACACACACGCATAGACATACACATGACATACTTTGATAACTGCATAAAAAGGAACTGCATTACTGTATAATATGTTATTTCTTCACTCTGTCGTGACCACTGAAGATAGTGGTAGTGTTCACCCAAACTGTTTAGTAACAATGTATATCATTGTCTGCAGAGTGTAGGAATTAATCACCTTTTGGGTGACATAAGTCATGGCCAGATTAATAATTAAGGAGCGGCTGGCGAGATTCTTGCCAATACCAATATGGCTGACCTGACCTCACTTTTCTGACCGCGGGTCGTCTCCTCCCATTCTAGCTCCATGGTTGGAGTAGGTTTTGCTGGTGGGGTGTGGGTGGTAGGAGAGCGTGGGTGGGGAGGAGGTCTAGGTATGGATTTGCATACGGGTTGAGTAGGGTGAGGAGGGTATGGTGGTAGAGGTATGGGTAGAATGGGGGAGGGAAAATGTGTGGTGGGTACACGTGAGGAAGGAGTCGGTTGGATGGGGGTAGGGGTTGGTTGGGGGCACAAGCATGTGGTGGGGGAGATATGGGTTGGATGGGAGAGGTGAAAGTGGGGAATGTATGGGTTTGAGTATAGGTTGGGTGGGAAGAGGAGAGTATGGGGTGAGCGCACGTAAGGAGGGAGCATGTTTGGTGGGGAAGAGCACGTGTGGTGGGGTGAGAATTGGGGGAGTTAAGCGTGGTGGTGGGGGGAGTGGGGGAGGCGTGCGTGGTGGTTGGGGAAGTGGGGGCGGCGTGCGAGGTGGTTGGGGTGGGGGTGTGGGAGGCGTGCGTGGTGGATAAATGGTGTGTGTAGGACGAGGTGGTGGTGAGGTGTGGGTGGGGGAAGGTGGGGGCGTGCGTGGTGGTGGGGGCGAGCGTGGGTGGCGTGCGTGGTGGTTGGAGAAGTGGGGGCCACGTGCGTGGTGGTTGGGGTGGTGGTGGGGGGAGTGTGGGAGGCGTGCGTGGTGGTGGGGGAAGTGAGGGAGGCGTGCGTGGTGGTTGGGGTGGTGGTGGGGGCGAGCGTGGTGGTTGGGGTGGTGGTGGGGTGAGTTTGGGTGGCGTGCGTGGTGGGGGGGGGAAGTGAGGGCGGCGTGCGTGGTGGTTGGGGTGGTGGTGGGGTGAGTGTGGGTGGTGGGGGAAGTGAGGGCGGCGTGCGTGGTGGTTGGGGTGATGGTGGGGGCGAGCGTGGTGGTTGGGGTGATGGTGGGGGCGGTTGTGGACATGGGTTGGGTGGGGAAAGGAGAGCGGGGTAGAGAAAGCGAGCGTGGTGGGGACAGAGAGCGGGGTGGAGAAGGCGGGTAGGGTGTGGACAGAGAGCGGGTTGGGGAAAGAGGGCGGGGTGGGGAAAGCGAACAGGGTGGAGAAGGTGGGTGGGGTGGAAGAAGTGGCGGGGGTATGGGTTGAGTAGGTGTAGGAGAGGGGGTGTATGAGAGAAGGAGATTAGCGGAGGGTGTTGTGTCGCTTGGTTGGAGGGGTACATGTGTGTAGGGTGGTGGAGTTTGAATGGTGGTGTGGCAAGGTGATGTGTGGTGCGGATACGTCTGATCGTACCCGGTGGTGTAGTGCGTGGGTGGTTGGAGATGAGTTTGGGGATAAGTTGGTGATGTGTGGTGTGGATAGGTTTGAGGTAATGAAATGGGATGTTGTTGCGGGTGTGGGGTAATATTGTTGTGAGGAAGGAAGGGCTTGTTGTTGAGTGGGTTGGGGGATGGTGTCATAGTAGTATTGTGTTGGTTGTGGATGTGGTAAGGTGTGATGGTATTGTGGTTCTGGTGTAGGTGGATTATACGTGGTGGTATAGTGTGTGGCTGGTTGGGGGTGAGAGTAGGAAGGTGGCGATGTGTGGTTTGGGTATGTGGTGGTATAGTGTGTGGCTGGTTGGGGGTGAGAGTAGGGAGGTGGCGATGTGTGGTGTGGATATGTGGTGGTATAGTGTGTGGCTGGTTGGGGGTGAGAGTAGGAAGGTGGCGATGTGTGGTGTGGGTATGTGGGATTATACGTGGTGGTATAGTGTGTGGTTGGTTGGGGGTGAGAGTAGGGAGGTGGCGATGTGTGTTGTGGATAGGTGCTGTGCGTGGGTTGAGTGTGGGGTTGTGTGGGGCAAGGTTTAAAGAATACATGTATTCTTTAAACCTTGGTGTGGGGTGTGGGTTGTTTTGCGGCGCCAGTGAATATCGCCCATGTGGGGGTAAGAAACGCATTGTGGGAGGGGGTAGAACACTGGGGAGAATTACAAAAAATATATATTAATCACTGGGTAACTTCTGCAGTTTGCTGACGACGTCGTGGATGAGCGTAGAGGCAGGGTGGCTTATCGCTGCGTAGAGGCGTCGAGTGGCGTACTGGTGACGTCGTCGTGAGACTGTAGAAGTGTAGAGATTGGACTGGAGTGGGGGGTACCTTGGCTTGCCGTTACCCGTGTCGAAGGAGGTGAGATGATCGGGCAGCGATGCACGTAGGGTTCTTGTTTGTTGTGTTGGTGGCGTAAGGAGATGGGGCGTGAGGTGTGGGGTGGCGTAGAGATGTGGAGTGACGAGTGGAGCGGTGGCGCACGTGATGTGGAGTGTGGAGTGGTGGTCCAAGAGTCACCCGTAACACGTGGCGTGGAGTGGTGGAGTAGTCGAGGCTTACATGTAAAGTATATCAAAGTATATATTACTAGAGCAGTCCCGGGGTCACCAGTGTGGTAATTCGGGGTTAACAGACTCTAGAATACACGATATACTTTATTGGTTGGGCACAGGGAGTCACACAGAATAGGAGGTTGGTGACTTGGTGGTGGTATGCACTGTGCAGGTGTGTCGGTCGGTCCTCTTCGCCAGAGCTCGCGTGTGGTGTCTGTGGTAGGTCGGAAGCCAAGTGAAGGTGTTCTTGTGTCCAGTGTCCAAGGGTGAGTGAGGGAGTCAGAGGGCAGCGACCTGGCTTTTATGACCTAGGGTAAAGGATTGGCTATTGCCCCAGGCGCTTTGGCCAGGGATTAAGCTAAATATAGACTGGAGAATACAGAATGTTCCCTCTGACTCCTGTGGTGAGAGGAATAAGGAGTGGTACACTACAGTATATTGTCATTACTAATGGCATGTTTTGCATACATTATTTTATTTTTCATTTTTTTTTTTTTTTTTATTTATGTTCTTTGCAGGAATTGTTCATAATTATATGAGTGCATACTGTATACAGTTAATAACCTAGAAATAATAATAAATATTAACAATAAAATACAGCAGAAACCAAACGTATGAAGAGCAACAAAAGATGTAGCATAATTTTTGCCAATCTAGCATAATTTCAGCTGCTGTCTAGCATATTCTCGCTCCAGAAATCTGGTCACCTTGCTCGTATTTCTTCTGCTCATTTTCTAATTTTACGAGAAATGGCCTCCTTCTCCCTTCCTCCCATCAGGACCCATCTTCTTAACCTAATCACCTCCACCGCTCTAATGTCCTCACATTCTACCTCTCTCATTAATAATTATTGCTTATATCTTTGGTTATCATGTCTTGTAAGTCTTGTCCTTGCCATCTTTATGTCATCAATAGACCACATTATTCATTTATTTATTTTATTTGACAGATAATATGAATACATCCTAGGTGCTATGTTTATCTAATTATACCCACAGTACATCTTTAAATATCTATATCAGAGTACCATAACAGCTATAATGAAAATCTACCGGAAAGTTATCCCAACCTACCAAGAGTGTTTTTCTTGGTTTTAAAATCTAAGTGAGTATTCCTCTAACGGATCTGGCAACACTGGTCACAACATCATAAACAAAACAAACTTCTCTGTTCAAAATTGTGGAGTTGGCGAATGGCGATATCGACTCTTTTATCGAGAATACATCGAGAAAACTTAGAAAAGTCAATAGCAGTCAGCAGTTGGTTATTTAGTAATATTTACGTTACGTACCGTACTTACAATATAACACTTTAACATTCAAAGAAAAAGGTGAGATATATATATATATATATATATATCACTTACGTCATAACATAATTAAGGATGACAACAAATGAGTAAATATTGAAAGAATTAACTACCGGTAATAGTCAAGCGTTTGTCCATTATTCGAGATTTTCAGAATGCAATGTTTTATTGTTTGTTTTGATAAATATTGACAGAATTACCGTTATGGTATACGGTTTTTCTACCTTCATTACCCACTTTTTTTTTAAGACTATTTTTTGGTAAATATTGAATGAATTGCCATTATTGCATTTACTTTTTCTACCTTCATTACCCACTTACGTTAATTTAGATTATTGTAAAACTATTTTCTTCTAACTTTATGGTATTTCCTCTGCAAATGCCCCATTTCCAAGATTCAAATGGGGCATTTTGAAATTAGCTTGACCTTACCTAACCTAACCTAGACCACAGCAGACTACTGAACCTAACCTGGGCAAACTACCGGGAAATAACTGGTAAAATACGGATTTTCTACCTTCATTACCCACTTATTCAGACTATTTTTGTTTTTGTCTAGGGGCGCGCAGTGTTACCCCATCCGGCTAGCTCCCGGGAATTTGCCCTTGTCCCTTTATGATAGTTTACACCGGTTATATCCCGGTAGATTGCCCAGGTTAGGTCCCGGTAGTCTGCCCAGGTTAGGTCCCAGTAGTCTGCCCAGGTTAGGTCCCGGTAGTCTGCTCAGGCTAGGTCCCGGTAGTCTGCCCAGGTTAGGTCCCGGTAGTCTGCCCAGGTTAGGTCCCGGTAGTCTGCTCAGGCTAGGTCCCGGTAGTCTGCTTAGGCTAGGTCCCGGTAGTCTGCTGTGGTCTAGGTTAGGTTAAGTCAGACTAATTTCGTAATTATGTTTGTAAAACATAATCTCTAGAAGAAACACCATGGGTGAAAAGTGTCCTAAGGCCTCCATAGACTATCATTCAAGCCTGTGCAATCATTTAAATTTGCCACACACTAGCAAGAAGACTGAGCAGTCACCACACCTTATCATGCATCACTGTATAGGGGTGTGATTGACAAAAAGCTTGTTGGATATGGTTCAGTCATTTGTGCAAACCATCAATCACACCCACACACGACAGTTATGCCTGCACAACCACTTAGTTTTGTGCAGGCATGATTGATAGTCTATGGAGGCCTTTAGAATGGTCCAAAATACTGTAGTGGGTAATGATACTAAAGTATACAATACAGTATAGTGAAAACACAGTACTTCTGTAAATTTACCTAATAATGTAATTGGTAAACTATATTTTTAATATTTCTTACTGATTTTCTCCTCCAGAAATAATGGCTTATACCAAATCACAAACCCAAAAAAATCCAAAGTTGGATTGGGCAAGATATGTGTATAAAAACTACATGAGGGATATTGCTCAACTGCAGCAAGATTGGAAAGAGCTTGATGAGAAATGCAGATTTACAAGAGGTGAAGCTCTTCGCCATCAGATTGAACTAGCATCTGACACAGACAATAGGTATGTTTACCCTGTGTTGTTTTTTAATAATATTGATTCAGAATAGTGTTAATTGTGATTAGAACTAGAGGAATACAGTTCACCCTCCCACTCTATGTTTGGTGTGAAACTTCTGAATATATTAATGCAAATACCATATACAATACCAGTATATACTGCTTGGCTTTTTGTGAAAGCAGTTAGTAGATAACCAGTTACTGCTTTGAATAGCTAGATAACCAATTACTGTATATTAAAGAAAGACAAAAGATGATGCGAAACCTCATGTTGTATGATATGTGGGTATTGAAAGAAAGCAGTGTCTTTCAGCCAGGCAAGATACTTTATGCATCTCATTTATGCTGATGATGTATAACTTATCCTCCAGATGAGTATGCAGTATAATACAATTGTAAACATGGATTTATTTTTATTATGGTGCCTGATAGAAAAATTATTTTGTGTAAAATATTTAATCTGATAGTACGATATTAATTTCAGTGGTATTTATGGACCCAGGAACGGAGAACTGGTCCTTCCACAACAATATACTGAAACATTAAAAAAGAGAAAGGCAGCACAGGAGATGGTCAGTGTCAGTGGAATCTCAAAGTTGAGAGTGAGTGTGGAGCAGGTTGTTACAGAAAAGGAAGGATCACAAGAGGAGGAAGTGGAGGAGCCAGATGAAGAAACAATCAAGATTCCTGATGGGTCAGTGGTCAAGCTTTTCCAAGTGGAAGGCAAATCTGGTGACATTGTCTTTGCAACAGATTTCTCATCATTTTTCAATGTGAGTTGTAAACATTGTATTGCTTTCAGGTATAGATATTTTTTTCAGTCAGTCAGTAGGGATGAGGTTTCATCCAGAAATGAGGAATTTTGCATACTCTATTACACCCTGGCCTGTTCTGCATGTCTCTCTTACTATTTCTCATTCCTTCTGGTTAGCTGGCGAGATTGCCTGATTGGGTGGCACAACAAGGAAGGCTACAGAAGGTGGGTTTATTGGTCCGAGGGTACATGACCATGAGCCAGCAGTCCCCTCTTTATCTCACTATCTCCCCGACTC
The DNA here is from genome assembly GCA_034508575.1 of Petrolisthes manimaculis. NCBI lineage: Eukaryota > Metazoa > Arthropoda > Malacostraca > Decapoda > Porcellanidae > Petrolisthes > Petrolisthes manimaculis. Next base: position 89,030 of record JAWZYT010002781.1, on the reverse strand, counting down.
CCATTTAAGGGTCTGAGTATCTGCACAGCTTCGGTTAACCATACTCGGGACTGCTCAGCCAGACAGTCTGGGGAACTACAATAACAACATCACCAAACTCCATTTATAATACCGTACAGTACACTATTCATTGCAGCTGACATCCTTAGAAATACCTCCTTCTCAACCTATATACATATATAATTTTTTTCCACTATCGTACATACAAGAGGTGGAGTGAATCAGGCTTTTCTTACCTCCTAACAAGCCATTCTTCTCATCACAGTAGCTACCTTCCAGGTCCATTCCTGTAATTACATTGCCCATTCATCCGATATGTTTTCACATAAGTGCTCCCATATACAGTACAGCACAATGCAGTGTATTGTATTTGGAAATTATTTACTGTACTGTATCTTTTCTTTCACTAAGAATATCTTGTTCTTATTCATTAGTTATGTTTATTGATAGAAGACAAGGTACAGTCTGTCAATGATGCACGGACCTCACCCTCGCTCAGTTACTCTCAGTTTTAGCTGGTAAAATCTGGTGTAATAAGCAGGGTTGTCTAACAGTGATTGTGATTGGCTGATCTAATATCTGCTGTAAGACACCCCTTCTTTCTACTCCAGATTTTACCAGTTGAAACTGCGAGTAACTGAACGAAGGTGGGGTACATATATCAATGACAGACTGTACATAATATCATCATCCAGTCTGTACCATGAAAGGAGATGAGTACAAGTTTGTTGAATGAGGAAAGAGCTTGGAGCTGGGCCCCTTGCCAGTTGGGGGTCCTATACTGGTGCAAGAGCCTCCCTACCCCTTGAAAAAAGGGAAATAGGGTATTGAGGAGGAGAAAAAAAAGAGGGGCACAAATCAAGCAAGCATTGATTGTACAGTACTAGGTAAAAGGACTCTTACACTATGCATTTTGTATTCCATTAACTATTTATTTATATGATCCAGCATGTGCAGTTGGCTGCAAAATATAAATTTTTGCTTGTCCTCTTCAATCATATCTTTATAAAAATCTGATTTCAAAGGAAAAAATATATGTATAGTTTTTCATTCATTTATGAGCAAATGTAATCTATTTATAACTTAACAGCATCATTATCAATACCCCATTTCAATAATATCAATACAAAAGGAGAGTTAGAAATACCCTGTAAAATAGGTCCCCCAGTCACTCCTCCATTCAAACCCATGAAATTCTCAGCTCCCCTTTCATGAAAGTCATTATTTTTCATTGTAAATATTTGTATTACATAGAAATATTTTAAACTATCCCTTACAATTTTTTTATTGATGAGTGGATGGAACAAAATTTTTGCTAGATGCTGTACATTTTAGCAAGTAACATCTAAGTTAAATTCAGAGTTGAATTTTTAATATAATACTGTACAGTTAACAAATTATTGCTCACCTATTTGTTCATTAAGGTCCAGTACTCTTGCAGCTGGTACAGAGGTTAAAAAGCTTTATAAAAGGGGGATTAATTTCAACAAACCTGGATCATAATTTTCTTGTATTGTACAGTATTGTACAGTATATCGTGTCACCTAAAACTTTTATGAAGGAGTAATGAGCTGTTGTATAATATTGTTCAACTCACAAAGCCTCTGAACCAAGACTTCTAATGTTTTCACATCACTTTCAGCCAAATGCAGAAGGCGGCAAAATTTACGAAATTCGCAACATGCAGTGTAGCTCCAAGGAAGACCTTGTAAACAAGATAATTCATCCTGGAAGATCACTTGTGGATATTACTTTTAATTTATCATTTTTGCAGGTAATATTACTCATTACTATTGTTTTGTTATTAATATGTACTATTGCAGACAATAATTTCTTTCCATTCAGGGGTGATACATACATACCATTGTTTTCATGTACAGTCCCCGACAATAGCAACACCCTTCTCCTTGCCCCATACGAAACCCGCAGCCACTGCTTCAGTATGAAGAAAAAAGGAAGGCAGTGGGTGAGAGGAGGTAGAGTTAGTTTTAAATTAATTGTATGAAAATTATCATACCTTAGTAGGGGAAACAAAAGCTTGTGCTTTTGGTTCAGCATACCTCAAGGCGAGGGGCATACTAAAGTCAGCTCTATATGGAAAGAAACTTTTGTTTGCAATAATACTATAAGGGTAACTAGAGTTTAGGATCTGAAAACACCATTGCAGACCCTCTAGTAAAGCTTATGACACTTGTTACCTGTACTGTATGAAAGAATTAGGGTGGGGGGGAATGCTTAGGCTTGGCAGAGGTATGCAGACTGTTAATGCCCTTCTATTTCCATAGTGGAAAGTGGATGAACCTTAAACCAAAGTGTGTGCAAGCATTTTGGTGCCACTTCTATCCTGACACAGAAAGCACTGGACAGTATTAGGTACAGTTGCCATCAGATGACTTGACGCTACTTCATCCACGAATATGCTGCTGTTGTATCTTATGTCAGTGAAATATATGAACTAGACCGAAATTCAGTCGTCTGCTCTAGTGAAACAAACCCAGTGCTAAGTTGTCAATATGCAGATTTTACTTTTCTGTAATGAATATCTTACAAAACAAGCTTATTGGTGTATGAGGTGGCCTCGAGTCATCTGATGGCAACTGTACATGTATAGTAATATGTACTGGTTTGTTGAGCAATATGACTGGTTCATAATTTTCTACCATAGTCTGGGAACCTTTCACCTTTGATGCTCACTTACAGGACCCTAAATCTGTTTATCACACCATTACTGTCCCTTCTGTTCCCTACTGTTATATTATTTGCTCTTTCCCAGTAAAACTCAGATTGTGTCACACCTCTTCAACTTCTCTTCAGTACTACCTTGACAATCTTGTCCTCTCACAGGTGCTGTCACTCCTCTTCAACCCAGACTAAATTATCATAACTATTCTTTGTCTTCACAATGTAACATAGTACAGTAATGATCTTCTGTCCTCTTCATATCCCCCTTCTTAAAACTTTTCTTCTTTCGCTAAGCTTACTGTGTATTGATAAAATTTCAAAATGGGGAAAACATTATAATTTCCTTCATCCTCATAGCCTAAGGTAGGTAGGTAACTCATCATATTCATTTTTCGTGTCCATAAAGTTTTTTATTACCTCTAATGTGTGTTGCAAATATGCATTGCTCACAGGAACGTTAATTTTTTGTCACATATTGTATCTGTGAAGTAAAAATAAGAACATATTCCTGTACCATATATCAATACTATTACAAGAATAAGAATAACATTAACTTTTATTTTATTTTCTTAACAGATTTTACAAAGTGAAAGGGAAGAAGTGGTCAACCAGATGGAATTAGATATTCCCAACTTAACGGTGGAGCAAAGAGTTGAACCCATGTTTATCATTATCCAGCTCACACGAAAATCTCAAATCAAGATCAAATGGAACATAATTTGGGTTGCCAAGAATGAGAGACTTAAATATGACATTTCTGTCAGTTGCAAAGATGAAGGTAAAGTATTCTCAATTACCAATAGCCTTAAGTTGCAAACTGTCTATAAATCCCTGTTGTAATGTCCACTTAACTTACTCATATCCTTTTTGCTCCAATTATTGTGGCAAATTCAAGTACAAGGACCCCTTCCTAAAACACCCTTTAAATATTGGAAGACTCTCAATCATCTATCCCCATAATTGGGACCCACAGGCTTAGGAAGGGAAGAGGGTGTATAGACCAGATTTTCTCCCAGAGGTATGCTGTGGAGAAATATCTGGAGAAGGGCAAGAAGTTGTATGCTTGATTTATGGATTTGGAGAAGGCATGTGACAGTTGATAGAGGTCTGTGGAAAGTACTGAGAATATATGGAGTGGTTGGAAAGTTGCTGGAGGCAATGAAGAGCTTGTATGAGGGTGCAAGAGCAGCAGTCAGGGTGGAGAGTGGGTTCTTAAATTTGAATGTTGGGTTGAAGCAAGGGTGTGTTATGTCCGCATGGATGGAGTCATGAAAGAAAACGGGGAAGAGCAACGGATGTTGGTGTACCTCTGATAAGGGAAGGGAGTGATTGGAAGGTTGTCTGTTCTGCTGTTGATACAGTTCTGTTGGGTGATGATGAGTAGGAGTTGCAGGGTTTGGTGAATATATTTGAAGATGTGTGTGAGAAACGGAACCTGAAGATAAATGTGGTGAAGAGCAAAGTTATGGTCTTTGAAAGGGGTGCTCCACAGGCTGTGAGGTGAGGAATGGTCACTGACATTATGGAGGAAGTCAATGCATTTAAGTATTTGAGGAGTATGATAGGAAAAGTGGGAGTTTAGAGAATGAGGTGCAGGAGAGGGTTGCAGGAATGCTGAAAGCATTGACATGGAATAGGGTAATGAGTATGAAAGGAAAGAATACTTTATATGATAGTGTGGTAATCCCGACACTGACATACGGGAGTGAAGCGTGGGCAACGACGGAGACATAAATCAGTAGTTAGAGGGTTGAAATGAGTTACCTGAGAAGTGCATGTGGAATAACGTGGAAAGATTGACTGACGAATGAAGAAGTACGTGAGCGGTATGGTGTGGATGTGTTGGAGTGTGTGAAAAGGAACACCTTGAGGTGGTTCGGTCATGTGGAGCGAGAGGTTGGTTAGGAGCAATTATGAGAGTAATGTGGAGGGACGGAGGGGAAGAAGCAGACCAAGAGTGAGGTGGAAGGATGGAGTTGAGAGGTATACATGAGGCAGTATCTGTGGCCACCCCCTTGGGGATTGAGGCATCTGGCAATAAATAAATAAGACATAATATTGAAGGTGATAATGACTAAACATTCCATTTCTTCCAACAGTGGCTGACCATTACATTGAAAATGAACAAGTGTATCCATACTTGAGTGGAGAAAAACAGCTCTACAGCTGCGAAGATGTAGTCAGTTTCGTTGAGGGCTTCGAGTTTTAGCTCTTAAAAATAAAGGATTCAATCCCGTTCATGGTGCCCATGTTTCTTTCCATGTTCATAATTTTGCAATTCATGTTGCTGATCTTAATGTTCCACCCTTGCATGCCCTTATGTAATCCACAATTGTTACTGCCAGAAGGTGGCCCATGCATGTACTGTATGTACAATTCTACCTTAAATTATTTGCTAAGCCACCCCAGCTTGTGGCCCATACACCTTGGCAGATATGTATGTTCATAAGTTGTCATTGAAATAATAGATTCCAGTACAGTATATAGTTGCAAAAATTGATTGATACAAGGGAATGACTTTCAGTCATCAGTGAGTTTTTATTAAAATATTCTTTTATACAAATACATTTTTGTTTAACCAAATGTACAAAATAAAAAGTGATACTAGAAATGCAAGTTCCATTATATCTCTTTGTTAAAATGTTATTGTATTATAATTTTCCTTATGACTGACTCCTAGTGAAAATAATTATTCCCAAGTTCATCAATACAGGTAACACTCGGGAGTACAGTACTAACACGAATGTATGATTTTATGCATGGTAATAATAACATTCATTCTGACCCCCCAAAAAAAATTGTGAATAAGAAAAAGAGTAAATCCAGTGTGTCACAGAAGCCAATTACTTTTGCCAGCAGAGAGCTCCATTCAAATCTTGGGCTTGGCTCACCCCGGACTAAGTCGAGCAGCTGGACAAGACTAAGTAAACGGAGTACAGTATAGTCATAAATGACCAATTATATACAGTATATAACCTTAAAGAATTTTGCACTGTAACAGTGTAATGTTTCAGTGCTCTGACCACTATGCGGTTTTGGCGAGGATTCGGGTCAGGGCAAAATGGGAGTATGGTAGGAAGGATAGAGCGGGGAACAAGAGGGAGGTGGCAAGTGGAGGATTGAATGACATTGAGTTTAGAGAGGAATATAAGAGGAGAGTGGGTGAGGTGCTGGAGGATGCAAGGCTGACTATAGGTGATTGAATGATGTGTATCAAATATTTAAGACACTATGATAATAAGGACAGCAGCAGAGGATACAAAACACAGAAGGGCAAGAAAGGGAGTGCTTGGTGGTCAGAAGTGAAAGATGCAGTAGAGAAGAAAACAGTACAGAGGAAGTGGAAGAGAATAATGTATGTAAGACAAGTGAAGAGGATGGTGAGTGAGAGTTAAAGGAGAGTGGATGAGGAGTTTGGCAAGAAACTGAGTGAGAAATTAAAAAAAAAAAACGAAATTATTCTGGAAGGAGGTTAAACGAGAAAAAGAAGGAAAGTATGGTAGTGTGAGAATGAAGAGAGGATGGAGTTCCTGTGAGTGGAAGTGAGAAAACGAAAGAAGTGTGGAAGAGGCATTTTGATGGTCTGATGAAGGAGGGGAGGCAGTGGTGACATGCATGGGGATGGAGGCAGGTGGCAGATGACAAGATGTACAGGGAGAATTAGGAAAGGCACCGGGGGTGGATGGGATAACTGCTGAAATGTTAAATTTTGCGGGGAGGTAGTGGTGGAGTGGATGTTGCTTATATGCACATTGGCTTGGAGGCAGGGAGAGGTGCCAGAGGATTGGAGGAGGGCTATAATTGTACCTTTGTATAAGGGGAAGGGGAGTAAGGAGGAGTGTGGTAGTTATAGGGGAATAAGCCTTCTTAGTGTACCTGGGAAGATATATGGGAAGGTTCTTACTGAAAGACTGGTTGGAATAACAGGGAGAAATAACAAGGAGCAGGGAGGGTTCAGAAAGGGTACAGGATGTGTGGACCAGATATTTGCATTAAAATCAATAGTGGAAAAATATATTGGGAAGAGTAGGAAGTTTTATGCTGCATTCATGGACTTTGAGAAGGCATATGATAGGGTTGATAGGTGTTGGGGGGGGGGTCATTGCTGAAAGGCACTGAGGCCTTCTATGTAGGTGCAAAAGCATGTGTATGGGTAGAGGGTGATCTAAGTGAGTTTTAATATTAGTGTAGGGCTGAGACATGGGTGTGTTATGTCACCATGGCAGTTCAATATATATATGGATGGGTGTATGAGAGAGATGAAAGCCAAAGTGAATGGTCTGGGGGTGAAGTTGAGGCTGAATGAAGTAAATTGGTCCTTGGAGGCAAGTTTATTTGTGGATGACACTGGTAATTGAGAGAGCAAAAACTGAAGTACAATTGACTTTGCTACACTTTACACTCTTACAGAGTAGGATTACAAACTGGGACGAAGTGTGAGATAACTCTTGAGGGGTGAGAGGATGGAGAAGGTGAAGGAGTTTAAGTACCTAGGTACAGTTATGTGTAAAAATGGGAGTATGGAAGGAGAAAATAGGGAGAGAGCAGTGAAGGGTAGACAGGTCATAGGATCACTAGGGAGGATTATGAAGGGTAGAAGTGTGAGTATGGAAGTGAAAAGGGGACTACGAAATAGTATAATCCTGCCAACACTGACATATGCGTCAAAGACGTGGACATGGAGAAGGGCTTATCAGTCGAGAATAGGTGCAGTGGAAATGAGTTACCTGAGAGGATCATGTGGACTTACTAGGTGGGATGGAGAAAGTAATGAGTGTGTATGAGTGAGAAGGCAATTGGTATTGAATGTGAAGTGTTGAGAGAATGCAAGGTGAGGAGTTTGTAAAAAAAAGGTGTATGGAAGTGAAGTTGTGGGACCTGGTGTGAGACCGCCGGTTAGATGGCAGAACAGAGTGGAAGAGTATGTAAAGGAGAGAAGCGTGAGGGGCAGGGGAGGGCTTGACCAAGTAAGGAGGGAGTGTTGGAACAGGGAGAACTGGAGGCACTTCTGCCATGGCCACCCCTTGGGGAGGAGTTCCTGGAGGGAACGAGGCATCAGAGCTATAGATAGATAGATAGAACAGTGTAATATACAGATATCAACCATAATCATACAAATCACAAATATATATCACTTTTAAAACTTTGCACTATATTATCACTTCAAGCAATGCCGAACAACCTGAAGGAGAACCATACACAGACAAAATACCTAGTGATATGTGTCACATTCAATCTTTTCAAACCTACAAAATCCTATGCTCCTCATAGGTACACTCACTCTTTCATAACATAGTTATTTTACTTACCCTTGATTATTAGAGCCTTTCCACATCATAGACATTTTTTTTTCTTCAGTGGAGGCAAACTAAGATTATATTGTTAGATACCCTGGTTCATATTGTTCTGTGCATGTGGAACTTAAACAAATTTATGGTGGTGCATGTACAGTACAGTTCCAGACAAAATATTGTAAAACTGTGCAGTAATCTACAGTATATGTAATATATACTGTGCAAATTCTGTTAATGTAGGAGACAATAGGTAGCAGATGGACTGAATGTGTGTATTTGAGCAGTTAAGTGTCCATCTAGTGCCATGCAGGACCGCTGATAGGCAAGAGGTTCAGCTCCAAGGTTATTTGAGCTTTTGGTGGAGTCATTATTATAGAGCGGGGTTCCCAACCCTCATTCCCCCCTGTATCGTAGGGGATAAGAGGCTGACTGCACCATTGCAAGAATGGTGGGCGATGGGGATGCCACTTTCCTATGCCAAAATAGAACAGATGAGTTTCCAATGTTACCAAATAACCCCTGAATGAAAAAAGGATTTTGTCTGGCACTGTACGTACAAGCAGCACTTATGTGTACTTGAAGATTCCCACTGGCATATATGTTCGGAGGTGATTCTCATCGGTCGCTATTTCATAACCCCACAGTCTCAGAGCATTACTACACACCCTTTGTATGCTATCCACTTCCTGCCATGATAAGTCCTGTTGCCAGTGAATGGGGGCAGCTTTGGAATCTCGGAATGTGCTTGATGCACCACCAATATTCTTCTTTGTGTGAGAGTTGAGAAACTTCTGGACACTGGAGTGGTAGCTCAGACGGAAGAAGTTGTAAAGATCTTTAGTTGTGTTGTAAGTATCAAAAGCGAGATCCTCATACCGTATCACCCTACAGAGAAATAATGGTAAAATATATTTTACTATAGTCACCACAGGGATTTTGGGCATGAATAGCTCCGTCCTCTTGACGACGTCATAGCCACCGTCCACAATCACATCACTTCTCGCCTGGGACTGTACTCAGCCCATTACCCTAAAAATATGGCTCTCCAGGATTCATTTGATTTTTTTTTTTTTTACATTCCCATTCATTTATATCTATCTCCTACTATGATTTGTAATTACTATAGATTTCTGCCTGGTATATAACATCTCCACATGGAGAGTCAGCACTGCTTATTTAGAGTCGGATACCATGCACTTTATAAAAACATACTATTCTCCTCTCCCATAAGTACAAAAGGTAAGTCTTTATCTACTCAGTGGAGTACTACACCTGTCACTGGGGGGTCACTGAACTCACTACTGTCAAACTCGCATGGTATCTGACTCTAAAACAGTAATCTATAGTAATTATAAATCATAATAGGAGATAGATCCCGGCAGGAAATGATGTGATTGGTGGATGGTGGGTATGACTTCATCAAGGGGGTGGAGCTATTCTCGCACAAAATCCCTGCAGCTACTATAGTATACAATACTGAATAAAAGAAGATAATGTTTCATAACACTAGATTACTGTACATCCATTCACTATCAAGTTACAGTCTTTTCCACATGCTGTGTTCCTAGACATTGTATTGAGAGGACTACATATGAGTCATAAATATGTTCAGACACAGTACAGTACAGTACATGGGTATGAGAAGTAGGGATAACCACAGTACAATAGCTACTGTATGGTGGAATAAGTTTGTTGAATGCCAAGGGAGGTGTATGGGCATTTTGAGTGAGAAGATGAAAGTAATTTTATTTCTCAACTTGTCATACTGTCACTATATGCATGAGCAATAAGTATTTCTGCACTGACACATTAAACTCACAAACTAAAGCTCTTAAACCAATATGCAATTTATCCCTGGAATAGGGTTATTTTATCATCTTGAAAGCTGTATAGTATAATTATTAAGCTATCAATCTAAACACTATTCACTCACCTGATGGAGTGAGGAAATTGCGTTCGTAGTATAATAGCAGCTTTGTAATCATCCACCAAGTCCTGACACAACCTGACTGGGTCATTACAGTCAGGATTATCTGGACACCACTCCCTGTGATGGCGAGACTGTATAGTGCCTCGTGGATCTCGAACCAGCAGCAATACCCGTACGTCCAGTCTGTACGAAACACCACCCACAAAATTATAAAACTTTATTTCACTTTACCTCAATTATCTTTGTACAAATTAATATTCTACCAACTTAGATTCTCCCAAACACTACAGTTGGCAGTGAGGTAGCCACAAATAGACAATACACTTAATTTTAATTTTTAAGTAGTTCAGCAAGGCACATACGTTTTATCTTTAAGTAGTTCAGTGGTGAGGTGCAGACGTAGACGAACGGCTTTGAGTGACTGGAAAGGGAAGAGACGACAAAATGGAGACAAGAACTCTGGCTGATAACAAATGTCAGGGAAGGAGGTGCAGTAGCTCCACAGACGACTATTGTGATTGAATAGCCACGGATGTTTAGGGCCGTAGTTCAGGTAGTGTTCTGTATGGAAAAACAATGATAAGGCCTCACCATAAACTCATATTGACAACTGTATTTAGTGATAAGATTTACACTCAAGCCAGACCACACAGGTCAAGTAAACACTACAAATCCTACAGTATTTAAAAAAAAAAAAAAAAGTAAATTTTATTCCTTCCGTGTCACTGGCATCACAAATAAATATCCATGTATGCAAATGTAATTTCATAAACTCTAGACCCTAACCTTATGCAAACCCACAAATCTCTTGCATGCATGTTGATTGATTAGAAGAGGAATTTTCCTTCCTGTTCCCGTTTCTTTGGGGTGTTCTTCCGTTCTAACTGACATTTTTATTCTGTAATTACTATTTATATTGCGAAACTTTCATTTTTTCCCTCTTTCAATATACCAGACAGACAACTAACAATATGCAAGAAAGGAAATATCATTTTCTTGTAAGATATGTGATAATTGTGTGAATATAGTTACACCCGCTACGCAGGATTATACCCTATTTATGAGTAGTTTTCATCGCATACTGCATTTTTTCATTATAAGTGATCAACTCATGTACAGTATTTGTTAAATCATGTAACACGATATATTCATCCATATCTACAAAAGCAATTCATAAAGTAAGTAAATTTCTCTGTAATTATTTATTCTATTGCAGTTTTCTATTACAATATTTTTACCTTCTTTACCCACAAATTCATACCATTCTAAAGAAACTTTTCTTCTATGGCATTTTCTTTGGAAATGCCACATTTTCAAAATAGAGCACATTATTCAAATTGGCCATTTTGAAATTAGCCTGACCTAACCTTACCTAACCTAGACTGTAGCAGACTACCGAAACCTAACTAGGCAAACTACCAGGAAATAACCGTGGTAAAGTACCGGAACCTGACTGGGGCAATATACTGGGACTTACCCGGATCTGGCAATACTGCGACAAAACGACAATAGTTTAGAAGAGATAAATACTAAGTTCTCACCCACGGTATAAGGACTATAGTCATTATACCGTGTTCTCACCCATGTCGGAGTAGTTGCATTTCAAGAGATGGTGTATGTTGAAGATGGCCTGGGTGGCATTGTCTCCATTGCGGACCTGATGTATCCCAAAGTCCAACAATGGCTCATAGTGATAGAAAGTGCCGGGGTGACTGAACAGCACATCTCCTGAAGAAAGGAAATTAAATTAGTGTAGTGTTTTCACTCGTTCTAAGAATAAAAAGGAAATTGAGTGCTGATGGTGATGGATAATGAATTTGATGATGACGTTGTGTTCGTTCTTCAGTGATAGGCTGAAAACTGAAAACCGAGTGAAAAGTGTACGAGGATGAAGCCAAGGTAAAAGGAAATGTAAGGTAGTTTCACATCGAAGGGAGGTGAAGCGAAAATGTGTCTGCTCTACGGCCTCTACCCATGACGTCACATATTATCCAGACTGTAGGTTCAGGGTTGATGTGAAGCTCAGTCAACACTCAACACCACCAAGATATCTCGGCTCAAGTCTCACACTCACGTGAACCACTATACTCGTACATTCTCTCTCTCTCTTACACACACACATACATCTCTCTCTCTCTCTCTCTTATACACACACATACATCTCTTTCTCTCTCTCTCTCTCTCTCTCTCTCTCTTATACACACACATACATTCTTTCTTTCTCTCTTTCAAACACACACACATATTTCTCTCTCTCACACACACTATCTCTCTCTCTCACTATTATTATTATCTCTCTCACACACACATACACTATCTCTTTTTCACACATTGTCTCTCTTTCTCTCTCTCTTACACACACACTGTCTCTCTTTCTCTCTCTTACACACACACACACACACACTCTCTCTCTCTCTCTCTCTCTCTCTCTCTCTCTTGTACACACACACCTTTTCACTCTCTCTCACACACACACAAACACACACACACTTGCTCTATCTCTCTTTCACAGTATTATTATCTCTCTCTCTCTCTCTCTCTCTCTCTCTCTCTCTCTCTTACACACACACATACATCTCTTTCTCTACCATACATACACACATCTCTCCCTCTATCTGTGTGTACATACATTCTCTCTTTCAAACACACACACATATTTATCTCTCTCTCACACACTATATCTCTCTCACTATTATTATTATCTCTCTCACACACACATACACTAACATACACTATCTCTTTTTCACACAATTTCCTGTAGTATTTGGGAATTACCCTCACTTCCCTCTCTCTGTGGCTGGGTACCAGTTCGGAAGTCGTGACGTGTGTGTGTGAGCAGCAGTTGCCCTGGGCCACGGTAACGGACTTCATGAAGCCTATGTCCAGTGTCAGTACATATATAAACAAAAAATGGACCTACTGCTCATCTATGCCAAGATCCAGATATCTGGATCTTGATCTATGCATCATCTATGACTTTTCCCTTTACCCAAGGTCACTGCGTTTTTTCCTCAACTTTTGCCATTTCGCTTATTCTTGACACTGTCTGGAACTTTTTAATGACGGCTTTGGGAACACATTCTTGATTGCCAGGAACTTACTATATATTGGCGGCTTCAGGAACTTAATTATTCTTGACTATCGGGTCCTTTCTATTGACTGTCTGAAACGTATTCAATTGACTGTTGGGAACTTATCATCAACGGCTTCGGGAACTTATTCGGTCATGTGTAAACAAACTATATTATAAGAGTTTACCCAAGAAGGTGGATCCAGAGCGCCATGTTGTGATGATGAGGTTCCGGACGGGTTGACCTCCCTCCTCCAGTATCAGGTCACCCATAGTTCTGCGTTGGGGGACAGATGCAAAGTAAGAATAATATTGTCTTTTGTTTTTTTTCTTCAGTACACAACTCCCTTCCATTCTTTACCGATTATTATTATAATTATTAACAATATAGTATTATCATTATTTACTGTTACAACGTAAGTATTGTCTTTTATATTTTCTTCAGTACACAATTCTCTTCCATTCTTTACCGATAATTATTATTATAATTATTATTATTATTAATATTAAATCCAGAGGGAATCTAGGGTTTAGGCACAGTACAGCTGCCTACACTTCCACATTACAGTATACACTTGTTACTGCCAATCTGGACTTCCTGTAAACTTAGAAGAAAAGTGCATTAGGTTCATAACTCCCCCCACCCACACCCACCCTTAAAAAACATTAAACGAGTATTCAGACTTTATCAACAACACATAAACACACTCACACACCTTAGAAAAGTGTCAAGTGCTCTAGTTGTAACACACAAACAAACAAACACACACTTATTTATCCTTAATCAGGTTTAGATCGTCACATAAATCAGTAACTATGACATAATTAAATTGATATGCAAATGTAAACATACTTGGCCTTCAACTTGGGATGGAACGTGTACCCCTCCATGGCTTTTTTCAGTTTCCCCCTTTCTCTTCTTAAGATAGCCTCCACCTTTTGTTCAAATGTTCCATTCATTATCTGTAAGTTAAATTCTTCGCGCTTTTGTTTGACGTCTGCCTCTTGTTCCAGCTTCATATTTTCCTGTTTCAACTCTGTATTGCTTATTTGTTCTATTGGCTTCGTTTCCTCTTCTGCTGCCTCCTTCCCTTGTATCATCATGTTTTTATCTTTGTCACCAACACCACCACCAGCATCATCACGCATTCCTGGGGCCTCTTCTGGAACTGCTATTAAACTTTCTTCTCTGAATTCATTTGAGCCAGAATCTGATAAAATTTCCATGTCTACACTTTGGCCTATCAATTTTTCCGATATATTCTTAATCCCGTTGTCATTGTTGGTCTTGTCCTGCTGGTTTCGGTCTTCACGTTCCGTTTGTCCACGCAGTACACCGCTACCTGCACCTTCACGTTCATCTTCTGTATGCTCCAAGTTATTTGCCTTACGGAAGACCGCACCATCTTTCTGGACAGATTCTATAAAAATACATAATGATCACAATTATCAGTAAAAGAAAACGCACCATTTTGTTGTCTATATTCTATAATGAAAAAAAAAAAAAAAAAAAAAAAGTGCCATCTTTCTGGCTAGATATTGTAAAATCATGAAAAATTACAATATGGCTATTGAAAATAAAGGTGGAAATCAAATAAGAGTTTTGTCTGTCACGTAATACCTTCTCAGTGAAATAGTGCATAAAATCGAAAGTAACATATTATATTAAGCTATACTAGACAACTCAGTTTTCTATGTTTGCTGATTACGCATTATTTTGCAGACGTCGACACACCTGTCCTGTAAGTAAAAGTATGTAAGTGTGAAGGTGAGGCATATTCAATGTTAACGGCTGAATATTCCCTGAAGACAAAATGGATTATATACTGTGTTCATAGACATTCTGATAAGCCGAGTTAACATTTTGAAAAGATTCCCTGCAATATTCATTCGTATAGTTTGGTACGGTGATGTCATTATGTAACTACAGGCTGTTGGGAAATATATTCTAACTTCATCTTAGTGACGACAGTTAATGGATCCTGTGATGTAGTAAGAAAATTGAAGGTAGTAAACGAGTCCTTCAAATATTGCCACGAAACACCACATACATGGAAGGAGTTTTATTTAAACTTTGTTTCGTGGCATGGTCAGGAGGAATCAAATGCTTCCCATTTTCAAACACGATCACAGGGCCTTAATGAACACAATAAAATACATTAATTGTTCACGCTTAGTAGAGCGCATTTCCATCTTGACATTGTCTAGGTTCTGCCTAGATCCATCCAACCCTAACACCTACTAACTAATACAAGTTTAAGTGATGGGGAAATGTTGCATTAGGGCGGGTATGGTGTCTGGAATGGGAGGGGTTAGGTTAATCAAGAGATGGGCCACAAAACGTAATTTTTTTGAGAAATCACGTATCTTCTCATTAACTTACGTGTGTGTGTGTATGTGTAAAGGACTCACTCACCATGTGTGTGTGTGTGTGTGTGTGTATGTGTAAAGGACTCACTCACCATGTGTGTGTGTATGTGTAAAGGACTCACTCACCATGTGTGTGTGTGTGTAAAAGACTCACCATGTTGTCTGCTGCCACTAACTGGACCAGAAGTGTTGCCAGTAATGTGGTGAGGAATCCGGTAGTCCTGTAGGAAAGGAACACACCATTATAACACGTACCAATCACACCACAATAATCACACCTTCACAAAATATAAAAACATAATAATGATTTATAATATTCTTATAATTTTTTTACTCTTTTCTTAGTATTTAAATTCACATACAACTTATTCTACGCCACTTCCTAATTTAACCTTTGCTAACTCTGTTTTTACCACTTTGTAACCTAACCTTATCAACTTACTGCATCTCTCTGTCTGATTGGTTAATATAGCTTAGACTGGAGCCACACTCATTTAATAAGAACCTCTGTATACTGTATGTTTTAATTAAGGGAAGATTCTCGTTTAGGTGAAGTGGAGCGCCTTAATTCCTCCAAAGTATACCATGCACGAAAGAGGACCAAGTTAATTAAGAAATATATTGGTGGGCTGTTGCTTGAAATAGTTTGGAGGAATCAGTTTCTCCATGTAGATTTACCAACTGTATACTATACCTCATTAATATTGGTCATGGATCCTATACTACACAAGATGACACCGTACCAAACCAACCTGTATGTTTATGTAGGGGTATACGGGTGAAGGGTAGGTCGACTGATGATGAGAGTGGTAGGGTTTGCTCAAGTTATTCGTCTGGTTGGCAAAGATCATCAGTAGTGACGTCCCAGTCAATCCCAAGAGCAATAGTCGACCTGGATGTCTTCTGTAAAGGACTCATTGGTTATTACAACCTATACATCCTCTATGTTAGATCTAAGGGTCGTAAACAAGAATATCGATGCATAGTGTTGACGATGGCGTGGTACTGGTATATACGACTATAGTGCCATCGTACAGGTACAGTTGACTCCAAAATTTCGAGACACTACCTGCTACACTCTAGCAGGTAGTGTCTCGAAATTTTTTGAGGCAACTGTATACCACACCAACGTGAACACAACCAATGTTCTTTGCCTCTGACCCTTAGTAACCCCAACTACACACTTCAATATTTCCAATCAATTCACAGTACAGAATAATATCCATTCAGTCACCACGTCATAACACATATACAGGGTCGTATGATAAAAACATTGACACACTACACAACCATCGTACAGTAACAATACCATATTCTTGAACACGATCAGAGTAAGAGTTCAGTCATCGAAATCATCAACGCGTTTTGTCACAAGTCACTACTGTACCTGTAGGCTATTTACTCTATTATAAACTTCACTTTCCATTGATCGGATTAGGATGGTTGTATACAATTCCACTGCATACATACAACTGTAAAATATTGTTCCCCTGTAAGGTCAGTAAGAATAAACAGCAAATACAAGGGGTCGTAAAACTGTATTTCTTCAATTCATTTATTAGCCTACTATCATTATAATTATTATATATAATTTTGACAGTCGTTTACCTCGCCGGGCAAATAGGTAAACAAATTGTTACCCAAAGTCTAAGTATACCTAGATTTTGTTATTAACATACTGTACTATAATTATTATGTTATTACCATTACCATGTTACATTTTGTGACGGAAGGATATGAGGACATCACACTATGGGATAATAACCAACCAGCAGGTGGGGAAATGATAAAATCGTTCGTAAGTCACGTTAAAAATAATATCAGTCAGTTGGCTTGATGATGGAAGGAGACGAGGGTCGCTAAATGTCCCTTTTGTGTGTGTGTGTGTGTGTTTTTGTGTGTGTGTGTATGTGTATGTGTGTGTGTATGTGTGTGTGTGTGTGTGTCAGAGGTTATCAAGAGCGATCTAATCCGTGACAATACTCTGAACCCATCAATAATTTATTTTCATTACAAACCTGCAACATTTTGAAGCAATTCGAAGAGGCGCAGATGAAAGATCCATTACACAATATTCTTGTCTTAAAATACATGCATGCAGTCTTCTTGTCTTCAATACAGTATACTTGTCTCAATTAAATACAGTCTTCTTGTTTTAAATGGCCTATAATCTTCGTGTCTTAAATACAGTATTCCAGTATTTTTGTCTTAAATACAGCATTCGTGTCTTAAATACAGTATTCCAGTATTTTTGTCTTAAATACAGTATTCCAGTATTTTTGTCTTAAATACAGTATTCCAGTATTTTTGTCTTAAATACAGTATTCCAGTATTCTTGTCTTAAATACTGTCTTAAATTCTTGTCTTAACTTCAGTACTTTAGTCTTCATTAAAAGCAGCCGGCCACAAGACTAAACTTAACCCTCCCTTCCTCTTCTATATTTTCAAACCAACTGAGCTTTCTTTTATGATGGTATATTGTGATATCAGTTGAGTCATCATCTCTGAACACTTGTACGTAAGAACATACAACATTCAGCCTAATGATCACAGGCAGGTTTCCACTCCACAGTCAGCATTTCCTTTTATAAGAACCCATAAACATAATACCAAAATATTACCAAACCAAAAACATAATACCAAAATATTACCAAACCAAAAACATAATACCAAAATATTACCAAACCAAAAACATAATACGAACACAATAACAAACCTGCAAAAAATATAATACCAACACACCGACCACACATAAATGCCAGCGACCACTCGCCCTTTGCTATCTTTATTTTTTTGTGACCTTGACCTTCGACCGATTTTGCCCAAAAGTTAATCATTTTGTTTTATGATGAATATCTATCAATAGAAAAAAAATGAACATCATACGGCTAAACCTGTGGACGCTAGACTTAAAACAGACACCCGAACAGATAAATAAATAAATAAATAAATAAATATCCGGCACCGAAAACAATATACCCTCCCTTCGGGGCGGTGTAAAAACAAAATACCAACATAATAACAAATCCAAAAAACCAAAATACAGTACCAACTTAATAATAAACTAGAAAAACATAATAGTCGTACCAACATAATTCCCACACCATAAACACTATACCAACATAATAATAAAGACCACGTGCATAATACAAAACCAAAAATAAAATACCAACAACGAGAAATATATACACAATACCAACATAATCATAAACAAATGATCAACAAACAGTATATAATGAAGTTGTGAAATTACTTGTAGAACAAAGAGAAAATACAAGGGTGAGGGAAGACAGCAGACGGGTTGGTTACGTAAGATGCAAGGTAGGTATGGGTAGGGAGGAAGGGAGGGAGGGAAGGAGGTAGGTATAGGTAGGGAGGGAAGGGAGGTAGGTATGTAGGAAAGGAGGTAGGTATAGGTAGGTAGGAAGGGAGGTAGGGAGGTAGGTAGGTATAGGTAGGGAGGGAAGGGAGGTAGGTATGTAGGAAAGGAAGTAGGTATAGGTAGGGAGGGAAGGGAGGTAGGTATGTAGGAAAGGAGGTAGGTATAGGTAGGGAGGGAAGGGAGGGAGGTATGTAGGAAAGGAGGTAGGGAGGGAGGAAGGGAGGAAGGGAGGGAGGGAGGTAGGTATAGGTAGGGAGGGAAGGAGGTATGTAGGGAGGGAGGTAGGTATGTAGGAAAGGAGGTAGGTATAGGTAGGGAGGGAAGGGAGGTAGGTATGTAGGAAAGGAGGTAGGTAGGTAGGAAAGGAGGTAGGTAGGGAGGGAGGTAGGTATGTAGGAAAGGAGGTAGGTATAGGTAGGGAGGGAAGGAGGTATGTAGGAAAGGAGGTAGGTAGGTAGGTATAGGTAGGGAGGGAAGGGAGGTAGGTATGTAGGAAAGGAGGTAGGGAGGGAGGGAAGGGAGGTAGGTATAGGTAGGAAGGGAGGTAGGTATGTAGGAAAGGAGGTAGGTATAGGTAGGGAGGGAAGGGAGGTAGGTATGTAGGAAAGGAGGTAGGTATAGGTAGGGAGGGAAGGGAGGTAGGTATGTAGGAAAGGAGGTAGGGAGGGAGGGAGGGAGGTAGGTATGTAGGAAAGGAGGTAGGTATAGGTAGGGAGGGAAGGGAGGTAGGTATGTAGGAAAGGAGGTAGGTATAGGTAGGGAGGGAAGGGATGGAGGTAGGTAGGAAGGGAGGTAGGTATAGGTAGGTAGGGAGGGAGGGAGGTAGGTAGGGAGGGAGGGAGGTATAGGTAGGTAGGGAGGGAGGGAGGTAGGTAGGGAGGGAGGGAGGTAGGTAGGAAGGGAGGTAGGTATAGGTAGGTAGGGAGGGAGGGAGGTAGGTAGGGAGGGAGGGAGGTAGGTAGGAAGGGAGGTAGGTATGTAGGAAAGGAGGTAGGTATAGGTAGGGAGGGAAGGGAGGGAGGTAGGTAGGAAAGGAGGTAGGGAGGGAGGGAGGGAGGGAGGTCACCTTGATTTTGTCTGTTCCCTGACATACTTTGGAGGAACCAACGTGATCGTGTATGTATATTGGAGGCTTCTGATTCTTCCTACCTATGCCACGAAACAAGCTCCTTCCATATAGGTGGTGTTTCGTGACAATATTTGAAGGACTCACCTACCTCCAATTTTCTTACTATATACATTGATTGTTAGTATACAGTGTTTCTAAAGGGATAGTATACATTTGGTACATTGGAGCTCCTTGATTCCTCCAAAGTATGTCAGGAAACAGAACCAAATTAACAAAAATAATGGTGACCTGTTCCTTGTAATAGTTTGGAGGAATCAGTTGCTCCTCATTGACAACATTATTACTACGGTATACCCCGTTACGTGACCTAAAATAATGTCAAAGTAATGTAGGCTTTTGATTCCGTCCATCTAAACAAGATTATCTCAATATAAACCCCATCTTGTGGACATATAAAATTATAGAGGAATTAATTGTCTTAAACCCACCGACAATAAACCCGCAAGCATTATTTTATCACAGTAGTACCGTATGTATTATTTTATCACAGTAGTACCGTATGTATTACTCTGGTGTTAGTCATGATAATAGCTTTCAATCCTTGTGATGATTTTAGTCTAAGGAACGTAAGACACTTTCCAAATTACTTACATCTGTTGAATGAATGTTTGCCCCAGACGTAAAGGAAACTATTACCTCTATATACCAACATCTCTATAGTGACAAAGGTCAAAGGGTAAGGTCTATGGTGATGTAATGCCTCCCCTATACCTTCTTCCTTATTGGGGTAGGTTGTGTGTGTGTGTGTGTGATAGAGAGAGAGAGAGAGAGAGAGAGAGAGAGAGAGAGAGAGAGAGAGAGAGAGAGAGAGAGAGAGAGAGAGAGAGAGAGAGAGAGAGAGAGAGAGAGAGAACACGGTGGAGGTCAAATGCTTGAAAGTTACGTAACATAGATACACGCCATTATAAATCAGCAATAAATAGGATACTAAAGTTGATCGATTGCTTTCTCCTCACCATCCCTCCCACCAGCAGTCCCTCCGTCAAACAATAATACGAGTGTACACGTCCAACAACCTTTTGGTATGACTGTGTTGGAGAAGCAATTTACAGGGAGATTTCTCTGTTGGTGAATTGTAAGGTCTGTGATTCCTCCAAGCTACGCAACGAAACAACAGATCCCCAATTATAGTACCATTGAGGGCGTTTGTTAAATTTCCTGGCATAGTTAGGAGAAATCAGCAGCCTTTTAATTTCCCCCCAAAAGAGGTTCTTTCTCCTTTCAATTAATGTGTCGGTGGGATATAGGTCATGGAGGGGAGGTTACATTTCAGTGGTTTCTCCTGTGGTGTTCCTGTGGTCTGAGGTGACTAGTGTGGTGTGGGTATAAGCTATAGTGGTCAGCTGTTATGGTGTGGGTATAATGTTGTGGTATTTTGTTGAATATAATATAGTGTGTGTGTTTATATAAGGTTCTAGTATTGTTGTTGTTGTTGTTGTTGTTGGAATTCCTCGAACTGTCTGGGCCGAATGTAATATTGTGATATGGTCTTGTATTTTAGTGTGTGTCTATATAAAGTTGTAGTGAGGTGTAGTTTAATGTATAATGTTGCATGTAGTATGTCTATAATGTTGTGGTATGGTGTTGTAGTGTGTATAAAATGTTGTAATATGCTTGTGTAGTGTATGTACAATTATATGATATGCTGGTGCATGTAGTATGTGATCATAAAGGTTGTAGTGTGTGTGTGTGTGTTACGGAAGTGTGATGGGGTGATGGGTGTGGCAGGAAGGATGGACACAAAGAAAAGGAAGGTGAGGGGTGGATTATTATAATTATTATTCTGATGTGGGTGAGTGTGGTTTATTATTCTGCTACGGGTGAGGGTTGAGGATGGGTGAACTGAGACTCGTAGCCGTAGTGGGTGAGGAGTGCACACATAAACACACACAAACACTGCCGATTATATATGGTTTGTGGTCCAATATATTCGTACGACCCGTAAGTTGAGATCTAAATCAAGTATACTTTCTTCACAGCACATTAAAATTTCCAGGTGTCTACATTAAAAGGGAAGCATAATATACACACTGATAATTAGAATAACAAATACGGGTGATGTAAATATAACCTCCTATCCTTTGATCTAGATTTGACCAATTGTTTATACTGTGTAATTAATAAGACTGGGTGTAACAGTTAGGTGTTGGAAATTCTGGAGCCACTATTATGATGCCTCCAGATTCTTCCAAAAATCAGTTCGCCATTATTTTTTGTTATTCTGCATGGTCCTATTTCCTGGCATACATTGGAGGAATCGAGGCACTATAATGTGTCAAAAGTAATAATAGTAACTCATGCATTAATATCCCCTGGTGAGAGAGGACTAGGCCTAATGTTGCTCTTTCTTGTGTTAGTCAGTCATCTCACGACGTTATTATATATACTGACTGTCCACTCCTTCCTCTGCCTTACCATAAAAATGCCACACCCCAAAAAGGTTGCTGGTACACGTCCCCTTCAAGCCTCAGGGAGTTTCAAGGTTGGTAAATGGAATGTGGTGGCGAAGGGTTCAAATTCTCTATGGTGAGCTCGAAGTGAAAGTATATGATAATAATTATTCTTATTGTGGAAAGTGCTTAAGGGGACAGTACAGTGTTGGTAAAAATCTGGAGCAACTGATTCCTCTAAAGTATGCCAGGAAACGAGATCAGATGAATAAAAATAATGGTGGCCTGTTGTTTAGAATAGGTTGGAGGAATCAGTTGCTCCAGGTTTATCAACCCTGCACTATCACCTTAATTACGAAAGCCGGGATGGAACAGTTAGTTAGCGGGCGACAGTTCATAATAAACATCAGTGTTGCTTAGATATGCAAGGCGCGAGTCATTGCCAAGGCCATTACATTCAGAAAGTGTCGGGCACAGGAGACAACAGTGGTGAGAGCTTTCAAGGACATAAACACACGATTAAAAAGGAAAAGATTAACTGTACTTTTTATATAATTGTGATGGCCAGTGAGAGAGGACGTCATAGCCTATAGACATCGGAATAAAAAAAGAAAAAAAAAAGAACGGTGATTCATTAATAAAATATATTGATTGTGACGGCCAATGAGAAAAGACATAATATTATACACCTGATTAAACATAAAAAATAAATTGTGATTCTTTAACAATATATATAATAGTTGTGGAGGCCAATGAAGACTGCATTCATGGTGGATGGAAGGATATGTTACTCACTCCTCATCAGTGATCCCCCCCTCCTGCCATCCTCCCCAGACCGATACAAAAAAAAAAAAAAAAAAAAAAAAAAAAAAAAAAAAAAAAAATCTCACTTACTAATAATTGATCTCAGACGTCCAGAGTTACACACACACATCATCCTAATAGGAAAGTTTCGCTGAACACACACACACACGCACACACACACACACACACACACACACACACACACACACACACCATCCAAATCTGAAAGTTCGCTGACATTCCATGGTATTCGTCACTTTTATTACTGTGGTGCAATTATCTCTCCGAGGTTAGGGTACGTGTACCACTGGCATCCCTTATAATTATTAGGCTTACACCGTCCTGTCCTCCTCCCATTTGTTTCCTTTGTGTCCTCCCCATATTTATATATCCCTCATAACTTTATAAATATGTATGTTGTATCGATATATGAGTCACTTGCTAACACGAGGAAAATACAAAAGATTCTAAGTATACTTTGGAATTTGGATCTCGCCTGTACACATATACACACAACCCAAGCCTGCTGGCACACACCATCCTAAGAACACACACACACACACACACACCGTCCTAATACGAAAGTTCACTATACACACGTACAGTTGCCTCCACTTCCGCGTATACCACTTAGCGTTGCCAATGTTGAGCCATCCAGAAATGTGAATCGGTCGGTAGCCTCGTGTGATCATGATGGGAACCAACTCACTACCGAGTGAGGTGGAAAAACGAGTTGGGAGTTGGGACAGGGAGAGTGACTCTGACACATTGTGAATGCATACATTATTTCCATTTCTCGAATACTGCTCACTTCAACACTTGTGGTTGATTCACAGACCTTGGTGTGTGAATGTCTGACTAACACACATTAATCAAGGATGATTAGTAGTCCTGCGATATTACACGAATTGAAAGTGTACACAATAATATCACATCATATATTTTCACGTATTGCTTTCATAATATTTGATTGACCTTGATGAAGAAGGTGGTGAGAAGGAGAGTGAGGAGGGATAGTGAATGAGTGCTGTATGGGATGGAGGAGTTATTATTGGATAGTTAAGACTCTCCACTACGATTCACTGTCTTTTGGTAACTAGTAACACAATATAATGTATCAGAAAATAACTTGACTGATAGTGAGTAACTATATTATCTTTACTTTGTAATATCTTGCAATACTAAGCAGGTGGTGGAAGATTAGATTATAATAATATAGTTATATTTTAATTAGTTTATGATATATTAAAAGGTTTGGTACAGTCGGCGGCAAAAGTCCTGTCGACCTACTTGCTTCACCGAGGCACCCGATGTTCATAAACTCGAAATTATTAGGTGTGTATTTCTCGAGTCCATGAACACTGCATGTCTCGGTGAAGCAGGTGTGGCGACAGGACTTATGCCGCTGACTGTACATTCGGGATACGTAGTCCCTGACCAGAGTTGAACGGCAGGCACCACACACACATACCTTGCATTCGAATTCAGCCTCTATAGGTGTACTGGGTGGGGAAATGAGCAATACCACACACACACACACACATACCTTGCATTCGAATTCAGCCTCTATAGGTGTACAGGGTGGGGAAATGAGCAATACCAGGCGATTCAAAGCTTTCTGCTCCTCACACTCTGGTCAGAAATTAAGTATCACGAGTGTAAGTACCCCTGTGGACTCAAGCCAGTCTTCTTAAACTCTTCAATTTCTTTTCTTTCCTATTATATCCTCCAAGTTTGCTGTTCCTCCTGTGCATCTCTTGTGTTCTCTTATTATATCTTGCATAACCAGTGTGGTATTATTACTTCTTCATTCATTTCAAGATATTTAAACTCATTCATTACGTTGAGTACATGTATATTATAATTAGAAGTGACATTCATGTCTTTATCATCACTATACGAGGGAAGGAAGCCGGATTAATGTATTCAGTTGGTATAGTCGTGTGTGAATGTTCACGCTGCAATATTAACTACAGTATATATAAACACATATAAATTCAATACAAAAGTTGTTAAAGAAACGTTTATCGTCTTGAGATTACTCTCACATGCAATAAAACAATTATCTACCACAACAAATCAAAGCGACGATAAAATTACAATCCTAGCAACAACAATATTCTAACAATGAATGTTATTGTAATGATTCTTCTTCTTCTCTTTCCTAGTAACCGGCTGGGTAAGAATTACTACATCACTCACTAACATAGCAATAATTAAATCATTAGTAATTACTGATGTGTGAATTGTATTGCTACATAAAGTTTGTATCAATTTACCATATTAAAACAAATCCTTTGGAATATAACATTACACTTGGATTTCAACACCACAAGATAACTAAAGGTGACAGTCGACTTTGCTGCTTTATAACCTCTGACTGATGCTTACTAAGACTACTGTAATAATAATAATTCTCACCCTCTCTAATAATATACTACTGGAACCTTGTTGAGGCTTTTCATCTTCAACGCCACGCCACACTTTCCATCTCACTCGT
Organism: Petrolisthes manimaculis; assembly: GCA_034508575.1. Taxonomy (NCBI): domain Eukaryota; kingdom Metazoa; phylum Arthropoda; class Malacostraca; order Decapoda; family Porcellanidae; genus Petrolisthes; species Petrolisthes manimaculis. The sequence continues at coordinate 63,479 of JAWZYT010002781.1, read as the reverse complement.
CGGTATAATATGTATAGTGATTGTGGGTTCGCATCATGATCACACGTGCATGGTTCGGGACTCAAATTTCTGTGTGGCTTAACATGGGCAACGCTGAGTGGTAAACGCGGAAGTGGAGCCAACTGTACACATACATCATTTGAAAGTTCGCTCGTATCACCCCTGTACATACAGTATAATATTATATTCCTCCGTCCGTATGTTGTGTACATATATTCTGTAAAATGCATTGCCTATATTTCCTTTGGATCGAAGCAAGTAATATAAATGTAATATAAATACAGCTAAAAGTCTGTTCAAAACTTGTGTCCCGCTGGCCTCTTATGCTTAGATAGATAGAAATAGATAGATAGATAGATAGAAATAGAGATAGATAGAAAGATATAGATAGAAATAGATATAGATATAAAGATATAGATAGAAATAGAGACAGACAGATAGAGGAAAATGGAACACAAGTTTTGAACAGACTTTTTATATAGTTAGTCAAACAGCTGGCAACCCATGTGACCTCGACGTCTACTAGTGGGATTTGTTTAGTCTACACAAATGAAAAGGAATTACCGGTACACTGTATGTACAGTCGATAAAAAATATCTACCAGGCCGGTGGGACTCGATAATATCCAAAACGAAGACAGTAGCTCGTGTTGTTCCGGCCGCTTTCCACAGCAGTCGTCAGAATGTTTCACGTGAGAAGTGGCCCGAATGTTTTTTGAGCGACTGTACAGCCACAATCAAAATTAATAACCACCGACAATCTCCTTCCATCGTGCAAATAATTCAGCATCATGTGTAAAATAATCTAATCATACAACACCTTATGTCAACTTAACCCCCTCAATTATTATTATAAAATCCTGCAAAATTATGTATAGAGTATGTGATATTCTTTATTACCAAGATATTTACTAGCTACTATTGAAGGAAAGTGTTGGTGAATATTTGATTGTGGCTGTACATGACAAGTCTTTTTTCAACAAACAGGCACTAGACTTTTAACGACGATGTTTTGGTGTATGTACAGTCGGACTCAGGAATTCGTACACACCACTGTGACATCAAGGGTTCGTAATAACTAAAAAAATAAGTTCTTTACTTTCCTAACACCAAATTTTAATAGTAACATTATTTGGCTAATATTTGAATGAGTCAGGAGAATTGTCCTTACAGTATGAGCAGAATAAAGACCCTTTTTAACCAATGCTGTGTGTACGAATTCCTGCTGATGCCGACTGTATGACACGTATTACCTTTAGTTGGCTCACTCCCTTATTTAACCCTTACTGTATTGTTTGAACAATAATATAAAAAAAATAAATCCATCGCATAGGCTTGAAGGTATACATTTTAACGAGGTGCATTGAGGACGCCCGGGCATGACAGCTATAAACGTGTTCAGAATAATATTAATAATAATAACTGCAGTTGAGATATAGAACTGGCAAGTCAACAAAGGAAAGCAAGAATTATTATGTCATGACATGTATTAAAAAATGCAAAATCAAACTATACTAAGTTATGATCATTTATTGTAACAAAGAGCCAAGCCCCCAGAATTGGAGCTGAAAATCCCAAGATCTAGGGAAAAAAGTCAAGAAATTGTCTCCCTGGGGTTGCCTTTTTGTTGTATGGCGTAGGGGCGGGTGGGGATCGTTCAACCCTGCCTGGTTATGTAAGCTCCACAGGAAGGACGGCTGTGGGTCTCGACTTGTTACTATGGTCGCCGTCCTACTCACAGTGTATACACAACGTGAATACACTTTGATGATCCTTTATACCAACCCACGCAAAACTTTACTAAAACTCATCTCGTATGTCAACTGGTTTATTTTTATTTTTATTATTACTATTATTATTATCATTTGAGAAAAAGACCATTGTTGTAGGTTACCAAAACATTATAGAAGTTACTAACGCCTCAGCCAGTGTGGGAATGGAAGGGAAGGACCTGAAGGAGTGGGAGGGAAGAAATGGAGTGGGAAAATGGAAAAAATACGATTGAAAAAAGGGGAGGGAAAGGGGGGTAGAAGAGAGGATAATGGATGGGAATGGACAAGAATGTGAATTAAAATACGAAAGTGAAAATGCGGGAGTGGAAGGGAAAGAAGAGATTACGGTAATAATATATCTTTATGTTTCCCGATCCTTATGTATGCATTTCCTGTCACAATGTTCATGTTATAGTAGCCGAAATATTTGATTTCATAATTAACGAACTGAGGAAACAGTGTAGGAAATTCCCCTTCATTTTTCCTATCTTGTATCTTCCAAGATAGGATGAACCCATAATCTCCTTTTCCTACGGTTATTTCTTTCTCCTTCCTCCTCGTCCAATGATAATGGCGTCATAGCCAACTTTTCTTGAAAGAAATTTTACATCCCCCCTCGACTATGGTTTGACAGTTACTGGAGACTGTGGAGAGTGACTTTGAGTGAGACTGTGAAAGGGAAGGTCAACACTTAACAGTCCCTCTACAGAATCTACACTGTGACCGGTGCCAGAAAGGACCGTGAGCGGAGCAATATTTAAAGAAAAATATGATAATTGGGTTAAAAAAAGGGACATTACGAGCACGAGTCAATCGTGAAAGAACACACCTTCAGTAACTTTGAACACTTTTATCCTGAATATTGCAGTTTTGTAGCGGTTTTGTCTCATCCGGTAGTTTGCCCCGGTCAGGTCCCGGTACTTTACCACGCTTAGGTCCGGTAGTTTGCCCAGGTTAGATCCCGGTAGTCTGCTGCGGTCTAGGTTAGGTTAGGTAAAGTTTGGGCTAATTCCATTTGAATTTGGAAATGGGGCATTTCCGAATAAAATGCCATAGAAGAAAAGTGTCTTAGAATGGTATCGCTTAGAAATTGTCACGCTTACCTAAACGAGTGAATATCCATCTTCCAGGAAATAACAGTTTAATGCGATGGCCAAAATAGTTATATTTTGGCCAGGATCCCTGATACTTGTTGGAGATTTCAACGGCATATATTATGAAGGTTGCACTCCCGTCTCCTCCACATTTTATATCACTCAGCTTTTCATTTCAAAATAGCCTGCAATCCCAGACACACACAATCACTGACACAATACACTAAAGATGAGAAGGGTACACCCACTCCCTCTGATGGCTATGGAGACTCTGAGTGAGTCTATGACATTGGAGTCTGTATTGGCTGAGGGCTGGCTCACTACCTCCACCGTGGGCTACCCTATTCAGGAAAGGGGCTTTTATGAGGTCCGAAAATATTACCCTAGAATCGAGCCAGTTTTACCCTAAATTACTAAGTATTACCATAAAATGTCGGTAACATCGTAACTTTAGCATAATGTAATGCATTATGACACATTTAGTATCATATAAAAAACAAACTAAAATAGATTATATATGTAAAGATCTCCATGTGTTTCAGTGAAAGAAAATAAACTTACCTTGTTACCATGTTCTCTGTCATCTAACCTCCCTAAATAATACTTTTCTTTGTGTAATAAAATGTAGATTAGAGTGTTTCAGGGACCTGCCAGCTGACTGACTGTTTCCCACACCCACCTGCGAGAGAGCGTTGAAGTTGCTAAAACAGCGCGATTTTACATCAAAACGCGCCACATTATATATTATTCCATGCTGTAGCCTACACTCTGCTTACGATATTTCAGTAAATACATTCATTCATTCTATGAAATACACGTAATATTTAACATGTGTATGATAAGCCGATATCTAGAAGTAATGCACATGTAAGCTACGTATATATTGTACTTGCTATTATGTTGGACTATGCTCTTATACCTATTGCTTTTATGGTATAAGAAAACTTGAATATTCATAAGTGATGGACAAATTCCTAGTCGTTTTTAACTACACATTACTGTTAGTAATCCATCAACAGTCTTTGTATTGAGTCGATTTCTTAACTATAACATGCAAATGTTGAAGGGGTAAGAAAGTAAAAAAAGTTAATATTAATTTATGTACAATACTTTAACCACATTAATTAATGTGACAATTCAGTAGCCAAATAATATTGTTTTGGCTATGCATTTTTCAATGCGCTAGAAAATGCTCGTTTGGAGCCAAAATGGCAACACTGTTCTAACTTAAAGAATGGTTCATGCGTTACGTAACTTACAGTATAACCAATTTTACCCAAGATGGTTGCCTTTTACCCCAAACAAATTATAACAGCAGGTATTTTACATAAATGCCATGTGTTACCATGATGAATGCACCAAAAATTTATATGTGATCCAAACAACCATCATTATATAACATTATCTATCTAGACATTACACATGATTAAAGGCCAAATGGAAGTCGTATAATATCCTTCCTTATTCTCCCATATCAGCTGTCAACCAGACTCAACCTCACCAATATCCATGATATAGTAAACAGATATTATATAGACTAAAACACTGACATTCTAAAGCATATTATGTATAGTATTCAATATTGAAAATGAGTGTTATTATATCATTGTTATGTATATGAAGGAAGATATTTCATGTTACTGTATTCATTTTCTATCCGTCTATAAAATGACACACTATGCGGCGCCGCCGCAGAATGGCGATAACACATCCAAACCAATGAGAAGTGTCACACCCCAGGACGGCATGCTGCGGCGAGGTGCGGCGCCACACCGCCTCATCGTGCCGCATATCATGGTAAAACACACAGTTTTATGTAGTACGTGGTCACACTGTCCGACCACGCCGCACCGGCGCCTATTTGTACCATTCCTTTAAAATGGCCATATATGACGTGAATGTATTTATTTAAAGCGTCCAAGACAAGTCAAGAAAATCTGTTGTATCTTTTTGTTTCTTACTCATATATATAGTCATTTATCATGTACTTATATTAATATAAATTGTGCTGAATACCAATGTGCGGCGTGCCGTACAGTGTGACACAGTACAAGATAGGCGGCTCCTACGCTACGGTGAGGCCGCAGCGTTGTGTCACAACGGCCATAATTAAGAGTGATTTTACTATGGGGACTTATGCCAGCTGCAGGTCAACAGGCCGGCAGCAGTACGTCATAACATGTTACCTTCATTTCATACCTGCATGTAATAAACTAGAATCACTGACATTGTGGAAATGAACGCTAGCTGCTTCTTGATAACAGCCCACATGAATTATTTGTTTACAAGGACAATGTAATATGTAATGTTTTCTGGGATATCATCTATAGTAACCAATAGTGGAATTCTTTGTGTGTTCGATGTACGACCACAAGAACAAAGTGGCAATTTGTGTGCAAAGTAAATAGGGAACATTATTTACCCCAGATAGTAGTATGAATGGTTGTGATGATCCTAGTTTATGTTATGTTACATTGAACTAGAAACAACTATGTATAGTACTGTACCTTGCCATTGCCACTCTGTCACAGCACATCCTACTCTTAAATCACAGTTGCCTCTAACAAATTATCAGAAATTGCCAGATTGCAAAACTGAGGTATGGATATGGATTGCGAAATGGATATTATCAGGGCCGAAATTATCAACAAAGTTTTTTGGGGGGCTAGACAGTCTTTAAAATGTATGTGCGAATGCTGGAGGCAAAGAGCTTTAAGGGAGTTCTAGAGAAAAAAAAAAAATAAGGTGTAAGATTGAGCATTCAGTGTGCCATTCACGGTACTCAACCAGGTACGATTTCATACTAGAAATGTCTTTTTTTCTTTTCTTTTTTTATTCAGACAAATGTTGAGTCATATAACATAGTTTTCCAGTTTGATCCACCTACCTAAAATTGATGTACAGTTGGTTCCACTGCCGCGAAGGCCACTACAGTGTTGTCAACGTTCCCTCTATACCAGGCGTGAACCACAAACTTCCGTCCGAGACACACATCTGAAGCACTCACTAGTGAGAGATGGTAATGAGGGTTGGTAGGTTTGTATGTTGAGCCAAACGAATGACAATGAAATAATAATCTGTATGTGAGCAATTTTGTTTTTGTATGGATGCAACAATGGGCACGAAGACATTCTTGATGTACAGTATATATTTGCTATATTTCATGGTGTAGAATATTACATTCTAATGCTACATAAATAGGGTTTTTATTTATTATTCAGATGATAAATGGACGAGACCATAGTATGGGAACATATTCCATGCACATGTGGCCAGTTTATGGATGTTCTGATACTATTGACATATTAAGTAGCAGAGCCCTTTTCCTTGCTCCACGGTCAAACTCAGCACTTTGATATTTACGAGAAACAACTTCTACCTTACTGACCTCGCTGACACTTGAGGAAGAATTACATAAGAACTGAGTGCAGCACTCCCCCCCCCCACCTCCTTTCCCGTTTTTACAACTCAAGTTCCATGTGTGTTGTGTTCCGCCACTGTGTGCAGGGAGGTGGCTGATGACACCAGCTGTCAAACAGCTCCAAGGGACGTACTCCAAGGGACTGGTGATAGGGAGGGTTGGAAATCCCGTTTCACCTGTCTGTCCACCTTTGCTGATCTTTTTCCCTGCCTCACCTACATCGAGAGTAGTCCAACATACTCGCAAATACACCTTTCCCTCACCCTCTTGTCTAATTTAAACATTTTTAAGACACGAGTGACAATATTAACATAGCCTCGGAGGCCTCTAGGAATGGGCCGAATAATTCCCTTCGGTTTGGACCTTATGTTGACAACCCCTTGTGATTCCCCGGACCATTGCCTGATACACTCTCCATCAATTTTTGCAACATTCATGGCCTTTCCTCTAACATTTCGTCTGTTGAACACCAACTCTTCTCTGCTAAACCTCAGTTTTTCTTCCTCACCGAAACTCTTGTCGCGGCAGCAACCGACAGCAACTACTTCCCTGCCTCCTCTTAGTTTCTCCTCTTAGTTTCTCTATCCTCCATTTCATACCAAAGGTAGATGTTGTGTATACTTATGCAACGATCTCACTTGCTCTCATGCTCGCGAACTTGACCATCACCTTCAGCTTTCATCTCCCTTCACTGATCCACCTGGTACTGTATATAATAAATAAGCCTTCATGTTTTCTCTCCTGAACGACCTAGAACAGTTTGTTCACCATGCACCCTACCCGTGTTCCAGATCACTATGAACATCAGCCCAATATCTTTGATTTATTTCTAATCTCTCATCCTTCTGCTTATACTGTTGAACTTTTCTCTCCATTTGGGCTCCTGTGATCACAACATTATATCAGTATCCTTTTCTATTGCTCCTTAAGATCATTAGATCCTCCCAAGAAGCAGCATCTGTGGCATTACAGCGCCACTAACTTGGAGGATCTGAGACAGTACTTCCAAGATTGTCTATATGTATTAATTTCTGCTTCCGTGGTCAAAGTTTCTCTCTTAGTGTGTTACGCTCATCGCATCACAGAAGTGATCCTCTCAGCCATGTGCATAGAGGCATACATTCCGCATTCTGACAATGTAAGCGTTAACCAGTACTTTCAGTCTTTGATAATTATGCACAAATGCTCAACTCTGAAACACTCTACAGCTATCCATCTTTCCCCAATTTAATTAAAAACAAAATTAATATGTAATGTATTGTATTAAAATGTAAAAAAATTAATATATGAGGGAATTTGTACATTTTCCCAAGGTTAAATGTATTTTTGAAAATATAAATGAAGTCTAAGTTATACTACTTTACGACATATTATGAACTCACTTGTAATATGATATTAAGTTTTCAAATAAGCTACGTTAATTTTATGGTCATAATCATATAAGACAAGAGCAACAAGTGTTCAGATTATATTTAGCCAGAGTGTATATAGTGAATTCACAGTACGATATCTTTACCATTCTTTAGCGTCATTGTAAAGAGGAAGGTGTCAGCAGTTGATAATCCCGAGTGTTTGTAAGCGGGTTGAAAGAAGAGAAAATACGAAAATCATCACAAGCCTAGACGACCCTATATGGATGAGGGTGATAGAGAGGTGACACATGCAGCTCTTGTAATAACGAATGAAATGGAAGGAAAGGGAGGATAATAAGTACCAAAGAAATAGAGGGAAAGAAAGGACAGCAAGTATGAAGGAAATAAAAAGGAAAAGAGGGACATCAAGTATGAAGGAAATAAAAAGGAAAAGAGGGACAGCAAACACGAAGGAAACAATAGGAAAAGAGGGACAGCAAGTAAGAAGGAAATAAAAAGGAAAAGAGGGACAGCAAACACGAAGGAAACAATAGGAAAAGAGGGACATCAAGTATGAAGGAAATAAAAAGGAAAAGAGGGACAGCAAACACGAAGGAAACAATAGGAAAAGAGGGACAGCAAATAAGAAGGAAATTGGGGTAAAGAAAGGACAACAAATACGAAGGAAAGAAAGGGAACAGAGGGACAACTCAAACACAAAGGAACGAAAAAGAATGGTGGGATAACAAGTAGCCTACCAAAGAATTAGAAGGAAAGGGAACGCAAAGGAAACGAGGGACAGCAAGCAAGGAAATTTGAATAAGAAAATACCTTACGTTCACACTAATTATTTACCAAAGTACTTCACTGCTCAACAGCACATTTTTATAAAATTTTAATCAGCTGTCAAAATGTTTGTCAAAGTATATCGATGGACATTTCTCAAACTTCCTAGAAATTCTTTTAAACTCGTTCTTCTGTCTGGTTCTAAAGTAAGTATGTATTAATAACAATAACAATGATATAGTAACAATGATAATAACACGACGAGGAAGACTAAAACATTAACAATATTATTAATATCATCTCTGTTATTAATAATAATAACAATAATATATAGGACTAGCAGCGATACCCGACGTTGTCCGGGAGAAGATCCTACAAGCATGCATGCCACATATTCCCACACCCCTCTAACCCCCTCCCCAAGCCTGTCCCCCTACTCCCGCACCCTCCTACCCCCCCTACCGTACACACACACTGTACACACACACACACACATACACACATACACACACACATACACACATACACATACACACACTCCATATATAGTACAGGTTTATGTATATGTATAGCACGAGTGAATGTTAGACATGCCTAGGCCTATACTGTACATAAACACAATTTTTTTATTTCGTCTGAAAAAAAACTAAACCAAATACTTAATCTTGAAACGTACAGATTTCAACATTTAATATTATTATGGTATGCAGCAGAAAACATTGGCAGGGAAGGGGGGGAGGGGCTATTAAGGCCCTAAGAATTACGGCTCTCATTATATCAACACATTTATGATGCAGGAGGAGTTTAGCCATCGCCTGCCACTTTATAGTCACATTAATTATATAGTACTTCAATTGCAGTCGTAAATTTACTTGAGGAATTGTGCTTTAATATACGTTTAATTTGCACATCGAGATACCAATGACCCTCACAGGTTAAATCGTCTTTGTAAAGCCAGGCACATCAGTAATATAGAATATAAAGTCACATCCATCAATGTGGTTCTCCTCATAGCTTATATAGGTATAGTTGGTTAATAATATACTAAGTTTCACACCTATGGTATATAATGGCTGCAAGACATGTGGCAGTAGAACAGAGGTATTCTATCGTAAGAAGAAACACACGTAAATTCCAAAAGAGTATATTTTCCAAAGCAGTAAACTGTGGTCGTGCTAGCGGTGCATGTTAACAAGGATCCAGGTAACATATAGGAGTGGACATTAATGTATAGTCTATATAATTTATAATAGGTAATGTTAGGGTCGCATGGTAGCAAGGATCCAGGAAACACAGTAATGAATATTTGGTGAACATAATATCAGAAATGTTAGGACGTCCAGGGAAGTGAACGTTGGTGTAGATATGGTATTGTCAGGGCCGCCATGTTAGTAATGACCCATGCAGGGAACAAAGTGGTTATATATTTTAGGGACGAAGGTTTGCGAGGATCCAGGGAACATAATAATGGACATTGGTATAGAGACCCTGTGTGTTGGCAGTACCACACACTCTGGGACCCAAGCTGGTGATACCCACAACAAACTTCTTGGTGTCTACAGTGTTGCTGAGTACCAGAGGACCACCTGAAACACAACACAATAATATTATAAGGACTATGATTCAAGGAAAGAAGGAAACATCTTGTATAATTATATCAAAGTGGTTTGTTGTTGTCACTATATAGGCTGTGGAGGAAAAAGATGGAGCTGTGGGACACGAGCATGTTTTTAAACGAGGAAAAGACTCTTTGTATTCTTATATAATACAAATTAGACGACGAAGAGCCTTTTCCTCGTTTAAGGGACTCTGTGATGTAGTCAGAAAATTGGAGGTAAATACACGATCACAGGGTCCTTAATAATACCACACTGGGTCACTCTAATATTATGAAGCTCTATTATTATTATTATTATTATTATTATTATTATTATTATTATTATTATTATTATTATTATTATTATTATTATTATTATAACAAAAAAAAGACCAGCCTGAAACACAAATCTATCAATCCAATTCCTTCATATCGATCATCACGAAATCAACTCAGATTAGTTATATGGTATATTGAAATGATTTGAGTTCACCTGAGTCTCCCCTGCAGGTGTCTTTGCCTTCACCACCAGCACAGAAGGCCATGCGGGACTCTGGGTAGTTTCTCTTGAGTTGCTCACAGTACTGGAGGGTCTGCACTCGTAGTAACACTTGTTGTAGTTTGTCAGGGTTAGCAGAGACGGTGGGATCTGCAGGGGGACACGGTTGGTTGGTTGGTTGGTTGGTTGGTTGATTGACTTTAATTAAGATTTTCTGGCAGAGTAATGGTGAGGTGATTAAAGACATGTATGGTATGGACAAGTTAGTGCATGGGGCATATATCTATAGGGCAGAGTAGGACATGGCAAGGATATAATTATAAACATCTTTCATTGTCATTAATCTCTCTCTCTTTTTTTTTCTCTCTCTCTCTCTCTCTCTCTCTCTCTCTCTCTCTCTCTCTCTCTCTCGCTGTCTCTCTCTCTCTCTCTCTCTCTCTCTCTCTCTCTCTCTCTCTCTCTCTCTCTCTCTCTCTCTCTCTCTCTCTCTCTCTCTCTCTCTCTCTCTCTCTCTCTCTCTCTCTCTCACTTCACTTACACCAAAATAGAGCAGAGTAGGACATGACAAGGATGTAAATAGAATAATCTTTCACTGTCATTGATTACCCTCTCCCTCCTTCTCCCTATTTCACATCTTGACATGATCCTCTCCTCTAGAGTACGTAGCCTCTCACTACTATTATATGTTGCTTCCCAAGTCAATGAAAATATATAAATATCACTGTTCGCCACACTCTTTTGAGCCTCTTTCCCATGTCTCTTATAAGCATTAAACCAAAAGGATATGAAGGTAAAGACAAACAGCAACACCATAGAATGTAGTGTACTGTACTATATACATACCTCTCGCCGTGGACCCCCAACCAGCAGCCCAGGCATACTGTCCCTGGTATTGTTGCTCTGAGAAACCCATGTCACGGATTGGATTCACGGGCAGACAGATGGGAACCACGTGTACTGTACATGGAGCAAGGTGTTATGTTATGGCTTTACCCTTCACTCTTATATACAAACAAATTCTTAGATAATGATACAATACAATACAGATATTTAACAAGGAGAAAAGTATTATATGACTCTTCCCTTCACAGTTATCTACAAAAGAGATTAACCTCATGATAATAAATTGAATAACACATATAGCTTAAATTACATAGATACCATGCTTGCACCTATACTGCTTTCAATGTAGGCTTTACTATGCACAGTTACTATGTTGAGTTCCAGCAGTTGGGGATGAACTTAAGGGGAGGTTCTTTTATTGATGAATTTGAAGGTTTGTGATTCCTCCCATCTATGCCACGAAACAGATCACTTATATTAGTACCATTGAGAGCGTCTGTTTTCAGGCATGGTTAGGAGGAATCATGCATGCAGTAACAAACCAATTTGCCAAACAAGTCCGTCTCCTTAATACTGTAAGTTGGACCGTGGTTGTATCATAAAACTCACGTGGATTTAATGTGGCTGGTGTAGCAAGTCTGAGAAGAGCGATGTCATTACACTCCCTGCAGGGGTTACCATACTGAGGGTGACGGATCAACTCAGACACCTGGATGTCCTGGGGTGTAGGAGCACATCGACCCTTTTCACAGTCAGGACTCTTGGATATCGTGTGTTCTCCAATCCTCACAAACTCTCTGAAATAACGTGGGATATTTTCCATTACACAAACTCTGAAATAACATGGGATATTTTCCATTACACAAACTCTCTGAAATAACATGAGATATTTTCCATTACACAAACTCTCTGAAATAACATGGGATATTTTCCATTACACAAACTCTCTGAAATATCCCGAGAATATATTATTATCTATTGCACAAACTCTCTAAATTTGTATGAGATATTATCCATTACACAAACTCTACAATTCCATGAGATAGTATCCATTGCACGAACTCTTTGAAATTAAATGCCACGACACATGAGAAATATATCATTGGGAAATACAGTATACTATTAATTTGTGACAAAAATATATAGCCAGTGTTATAAATATAATGTGACTTACAGTTGTATGCCGATATTTTGCTTGAGACAGTGAGCAGCGGTGAGGACATATCTGTTGTTGATGAGAACTCCACCACAAAAAAACCTCGATCCTCGCCCAGACACTGTATACCAAACACACACACACATATTTACCATTATAATACATTACAACAGTAGTGTATGTCATGAGGGAATTATGTATATATTTCACATTAACTTCCATATGTATATAGTAATTGCAATAGAGTTATAACACAGAGGAATGGATATGGGAGAGAATCACCAGTACAATAAATATGTCACCATAATATAAAGTCTGGTCCTGACCTCTGCCTCGGAGTAGTGCCATCCAGGGCCAGGCCAGCAGCGGTGCGTCCTCTCCGTCAACAATACGGTCAACGAGGGCAGAAATACCGCAGTTAGTTGGCAAAAGGTCCTCAGGGGTTGATGGCTGAGGTTGTGGTGGTCGAGGCTGAGGTTGTGGTGGTCGAGGCTGAGGTTGTGGAGGCAGGGGTTGTGGAGGCTGAGGTTGTGAAGTCTGATCAGTACAACACACGAGTGGTTCGTTGTTGATGAAGGAACATATGGCTCTGAAAACACACACATATTTAACACAGGTAGAAAACTGCTAGCCTCCAGGGAAAAGTAGTCATCTGAAGGAAGAGTGAATGAGAGTTGACATGGATTGATGTGAGAAGATGGATTTTGCGAAATGTTTATAAACTATAATAAACTATGATTTTCGTTACATGGTTCAAGTTGCATGTTCTTGTACAGATGAAGTAACTGTATGTAAAGCTTACTTCCTGAGACGTTGCAAGGAGTTAGAGGGGGCATTCCCTCCACGCACCAGGAGGAGAAGATTACGAAGCTCAGGACAGTCTCTGATGGGTCCACATATTCCAACAAGTCCTGCTTCTGTTCTACAACCTTAACAAACACAACAACACATGATTAGTATCTACATCTACACTGACCTTAGGGGGGAAACTTTACAACACTTTAACACACTACAGCCTTAACAAACACAACACAACATAATTAGTGTCTACATCTATATATATATATATGTTACAGGGAAATAGTGTAACCAGTGATTTCATGAAATAACTGAAATTTTCAGTAAGTTCATGTAATTACTGTTTCACTTGGGGGGTTCACGTAATCCCTGGAATGCCTAGAGATTTCATGAAATCCCTAAATTGTTAGTGCTATTCTTACACTAATGTACTGGTACTGATTTAGTCCTGCTTCCCGGTATACTATGTGGAAGACTCACAGCTTTCTAATGTATCAAAAGTATATTACCAATGTAAAGGGTTGAGAGACTTCTTAAGACCCGAGCCTCGACGCCTTGTCAATTCTTCACATGTCCTTCCTATTCTCGTTTTACCTTCTTGTTTGTTGTTCCTCTTCTCTACCTTCCTCTCCCTCATGATCCCGGTGTGTGTGTGTGTGTGTGTGTGTGTGTACTTTTTATTCATCTACAGCAGTGTGTGTGAATGTTGTGTGTCTGTTTTACTTATATTCATATATTATTTTCTTTTATTTTTTATTTATCTATATATTTTTATTATATCTTATTTATTCTATATTTTATTTTCGACAATAAAATTATGAGACTGCATGATTGTAACTATAATACCATTTTTGTATAGCATTGTATATATATAATAATAATAATAATAATAATAATAATAATAATAATAATAATAATAATAATAATAATCGGTGGTGCATGTTTGTCTGTGAATGTTATAGCCAAGTTTAGTTAGAGCATAAAATATATATGTATACTTCACAATTATAGTTATAGCATCAAAATACTTCACTTACTTTGTCCTGACTGAGCCTCGATGACCACTACTACCATCACCAACACCACAGTCGTAATCACAGACGCGACTTTTTCCATGTTGAATCCTGGAACGAGAAAGAACAGTTAATTAATAAGGAGAGTTAATTAATAAGGAGAGTTAATTAATAAGGAGAGTTAATTAATAAGGAGAATTAATTAATAAGGAGAATTAATTAATAAGGAGAATTAATTAATAAGGAGAGTTAATTAATAAGGAGAATTAATTAATAAGGAGAGTTAATTAATAAGGAGAGTTGATTAATAAGGAGAATTAATTAATAAGGAGAGTTAATTAATAAGGAGAGTTAATTAATAAGGAGAATTAATTAATAAGGAGAGTTAATTAATAAGGAGAGTTGATTAATAAGGAGAGTTAATTAATAAGGAGAGTTAATTAATAAGGAGAGTTAATTAATAAGGAGAGTTAATTAATAAGGAGAGTTAATTAATAAGGAGAGTTAATTAATAAGGAGAGTTAATTAATAAGGAGAGTTCAGTAGTAACCATGCGACGAGGATGGATTCACACACACACACATACCACAGACGTACACAAACATATACACACACACACACACAAATACACACGCACACCACAGACGTACACACAGAAATACACTCAAACACACACACATACACACACACACACCACAGACGTACACACACAAATACACACACATTGTTTAAAGGTGTATATATGAGATTTATAATAGAAGATGCATGACTATTGTTTGTAAAAATCATGATCGATCTAAGATAATAATATTAAAGCCTTTTTTTTATATATTTATATGTCGTCATGGGCAGCCAACGAGTTCACAGTGAGGGAATTGTGTACTGTATGTATGTGTCACTTCTACCATTCAGGTTGGACACTCAAATGAGAAATAATTAGTATATAATATCATAGTTATCTCTCTCTCTCTCTCTCTCTCTCTCTCTCTCTCTCTCTCTCTCTCTCTCTCTCTCTCTCTCTCTCTCTCTCTCTCTCTCTCTCTGTGTGTGTGTGTGTGTGTGTGTGTGTGTGTATATATGTGTTACGCTACTCTCTCTCTCTCATCATTTGAAAAGGTAGAACAATTACATAAAGACCTAGAGAAAGTAGGAAAGTGGTCTGAACGATGGCAGATGCCATTCAATTTGGACAATTGTAAAGTGATGCACATAGGTCCAGCCAACCAGAGAGCCAGTTACTCTCTGTTGGGAAGTGAAATTAGTAGTACTGACTTGGAGAAAGACTTAGGTGTACTGATCAGCAGTGACCTCAAATTCTCCAAGCAGTGACTCGCAGTAGAGAAGAAAGCCCAGAGGCTTCTTGGTTATATAAAGAGGCAATTTAGATTTAGAAACAAAGAGATAGTCCTCACTCTGTACAATTCTTTGGTTCGGCCACATCTGGAATATGCTGTGCAGTTCTGGTCGCCGACTCTCAAGAAAGACATTGCGAGGCTTGAGAGAGTCCAGGCTAGGGCCACCAAACTGATCCCATCAATTAAACACATGGGCTACCAGAGAAGGCTGCAGGCACTAGGTCTCTTCTCATTAGAGACCAGACGCTTGAGAGGTCAACTAATTGAAGTTTTCAAAATCCTTCGTGGATATGAAAACATTGATTATCAGTGCCTGTTTAGCTTAAACACTAATGCAACTAGAAACCATGGATGGAAACTAGACTTGAAACGCTTTCGCCATAATACGTTAGGTAATTTCTTCACATATAAAATCTGCAATGTCTGGAATCAACTACCACCAGAGGTAGTTGATAGTTCCTCGAGAGAACAGTTCAAGAAACAGTTAGACAAAGTTCTGCCAAGCCTGGTAGAGTTAAAGTGATCGTTTCCTCCTTTCCTGTACAAAAATTTCCTAGTCCGGCCTTTTTTCCCCCGGGTTAGGTACATTTCCATTTCCATACCCGCAATGCGGGTGGGAGAGGTGGGTGGGGAGAGCCTTCTCTTTACTATACTTTTCTCTCACTATTAGTTAGCAACTACTACTACACCTACGGTACCTCCTTGGTATGGGTCGTAAGACCTTTTGAGGTGCTACTTGTCCTTGTAACTCCTCGTAACTCTCTCTCTCTCTCAATGCGTGTGTGTGTGTTACGCTACTCTCTCTCTCTCTCTCTCTCTCTCTCTCTCTCTCTCACTGTGTGCGTGTGTGTGTGTTACGCTACTGAAGTTGGTAAATATTGTATGCGTCGTTACACATGGGGAAATATTTACGGTTCTATAGTAAAAAAAAAATAAAGAAAAAAACAAACCTTCCGCTGGCAGTCCATGAAAAAATATTATCTCCTATCCTCCTGTAAAATATTATCTCCTATCCTCCAGTAAAATATTATCTCCTATCCTCCAAAAAATTATTGACTTTCCAAACCAAGCAAACTCTATGTCCCAAAATCTGAGTTTCTGTCTTAAAGGTGAAATTCTCTTGTTGGTAAATTGGAAGTCTTAATAATATACTGATTCCTCCTTACTAACTAACTAACTAACTATATATGCCAGAAAGCAGACACCTTCAATGGTACTATACAAGGGGATATGTTTCTTGGTATACGGTATAGTTTGGAGGGTAGTTTGGTGGACTGCATGTTGCTGGGAATAGTTTGGAGGAATCATTTATCTCCAAAACAAACAAAAAAACATATAGAACTGCTGTATGTATGTATGTATGTATGTATGTACCCTCCCCTTAAAGGTGGTAATTCTTTCTTGGTTCATTGGAGTATGCTACGAAACAGACAGGACCAGAAGAGCAAAAATAAATGGTGTTCTGTTGCTTCAAATAGTTAGGAGGATTCTGGAAGTTGCTCCACAATGACCAATACAAAACTTTCCCCTTAAAAAGAAACACTTCAGTGACCCCCCCCCCTCCCATGTATGTATACCTCACTTCCTTGCTACAAACAAACAAACAAACAAGAGTGTGTTTTGTATATATGCTGCTGTATTCAGTAGGTAGTGGCTCGTGAAGGTCTTACGTATATATTATTATTATTATTATCCTCTTCCCTTATCTACGTTGTCTTTCATTTCTTCATTTTCCTGTTTTCTATTTTTATTTTATTTTCTCCCCTTGCCTTTCTCCATTCTTCCTTCCCTCCCAGATTTTTCCTATATTTATCCCTCTTGTCTTTCTTTCATTTCCATTTTATTTGTCTCACCTTCCTTTTCTTATTCTTTCTCCTCTCATGCACACTCCCTCACATTATCTTTCCCTCTCTCTTTCCCTGCTTTCTTCCCTTACTTTCCTCGCTCGTTATATCATTTTTTTCATTCCCTTCTATAGCTCTTTTCTCACTCTGTTCCTCCACCTTCTTTCCATCTCCCTCCACATTTCTTTCCCATTTCATCCATACCTGGCCAACCAAACTCTCGCATGTTCTCAGTCCCTCACCATGTTTTATTTATACTATTCTTCAAGTCCTTATTGTGATGATCCTTAGTAGCTCCCTCAAAAGACGTACAACAAGAGATTCCCTTTTATTTACGGTTGTGGGAAATTACTGGCTAACAGGTATAGTGGATTCATTCTATTGTAAATAAAGAACCCTATAATTATGAGATTACGTCCCTATCAGTAATGATTTCTTTACTATGTTCTGCGGTAACTGAATTGAACTGTGTATGAGAGAGAGAGAGAGAGAGAGAGAGAGAGAGAGAGAGAGAGAGAGAGAGAGAGAGAAGGAGAGAGAGAGAGAGAACAGAAGTGGGAACTACCATTAGAGAGAGGAAGCAGCATGTAATTACTGTACTGACGTTATTACCATTGTCACAACCTACGTCAATCTTGTCTCTGTCACTGTTTATTTTTTTTGGTGGGGAGGGAAGCCCAGTGATACGACATATAGATTATAGAACACATAAAGAAGGTCACTAATGCAGCTGTCAATGACTTAGTGGTAATATATGTGGATGTGAGAAACCTAGAAATAAAATATTTCTGTTTACGTATTTTAGCAAAGGAAAATGGAGTCACTATGTATACGAAGTTACGAAAAGGAAACACACAAACAAACTTATGAAACAGAGTAATAGCACTCCTTTGAAATGCATATATATGTTGCTAAGTTAAGCTTTAATACATTTAAGTCTTCCAAAACAG
>JAWZYT010002781.1:0-40000 GCA_034508575.1 Petrolisthes manimaculis | reverse complement strand
ATCTTATAGTGATATTGCTTTGAAAATACTCTTTCTGCTCCAAGTATATAAATCAAAGAAGTAACGTTTGTGTGAACAAGTGTCCCTTGTCATGGTTTTTATGTGAAGTGTGTATGTCGATAAACCTTGATTTCCCTTATAAAGACGTGAAGAGCAACAGAACTGAGATAATAACGAAGCGATTATATATACAATAACTGTAATCACAAAATGGATCCTCAGTGGAATCTTTTCCAGCCGCCTATCTCTGAACCAACAGTACTGGATTACAGTGGGGGCAGCCTACAACATCACAGTCGCTACAATGGCTTTTATGAACCCCAACTTCCCCCCCATCACCAGACCCGAAATGCTATGGCCCCCCTCTCTCCCAGCTTTATGTGTCCCACCCAACCACCTCAGCATAATGTATATTCGTCCCCTCATGTGAACAGCCATCCAACCGCACCACAGACTAACCCAGGAGTTCATCAACCAGTGCACCACCAAACGAACAACCACTCACAGCCTCCACCTCCACCACCACCACAGCAGCAACCACCACCCACCACGCCAACATCTCAGGGCCCACCAAGATCCCCACAGATTAACACGTCATCATCCAACTACTATAACTCCAACTCCAGCTCCCAGTACACTCCTCCTGTTGCTGATTTTAAGATTGGAACTTTCACCCTCAATGCAAATGGCTATCCTACAGAGTCTAATGGCCAAGAGTCATCCTCTTCATATTCACAAACTAATGGCATGAGCAACAGCAGCAACCAAAGTGTCCGGGAAACGGGCATCATTGAGAAACTCCTGGTAAGTTACCACAGTACTGTACTGGTACCGGTACACTTTATAATTTTCTGTACACTTATTATATCGGCTCCAATTGGGATTGTTGTAGTAACGTTTTCATTAATCATATTACTGTATGAACAAGGTTCATAACTATTACTGTAAGACCAAACTTAATGTGGCTACATACACAGTACTGTATGTAGGCTAGATAAGCAGTACAGTACTCTACATGATAAAAATACAGTGGGACTTGAGTGGGATAGGATTGGATGATATATTTTGCTTAAACCTTGTAATATTTAAATGTTGCTAATGAAGAACTTCAGCATTTGTGTATGACTGCAGTTTTCACAGCATTTGTTAATGTATTTTTACCAGCAGACTTTAATTAGGAAGTAACAGACAAAGGCATGGTCCATGATTAGTGTACTAAGTATATAATTAACTGTGCTTAATGGTAATGGAAAAACTCTCTTATCTTTCAGCAAACATATGGATTTATCCAGTGTTGTGAGCGTCAGGCAAGATTATTCTTTCACTTCTCTCAGTTTGATGGTAATACTGAACATCTCAGAATTGGTGATCCTGTGGAGTTTGAAGTTACTTTTGACCGCCGCACAGGCAAACCAATTGCCTCTACTGTTACCAAGATTTCTCCTGAAGTGGTGAGTGAATAAAATCAAGGTTGTCGAAGCTAAACTGCCGCATGGGAAAAAGATTACTTAAAATACAGTAATCAATGTTTTTCAGTAAAAATATTTTTTTCCATCCAAGGGAAAGGGTATTGATGATGACATTATCAGTGAACTATTGTGATTAATATTCTCAGTGAACTTTGGCAGAGGTTGGGAGGTAGTACTGAACTCATTTAGCCTACCTAACATTGGTCTTTATCTTCAGGTCCTGAGTGAAGAGAGAGTGATTGGAATAGTGACGACAGAACTTCGCAGTGAATCTGGTGGCGAACACCAGGGTCGAATCACTTATGAGAACCGTGGGGAATGCTTCTTTCTTCCCTATGGGAAAGAAGATGTTGAGGGATATGTGACACTAAAGCCTGGGGACAAAGTTAGCTTCCAGATTGCTACGAACCAAAGGTTGGAGATAGTCTCTTGTGCATTTCACTTTGATTGTACATCAATATTGATGGTACAGTATTTCTTGCATTTATGGTTAAAGATATGTTTAACTTATATTTATTTGCAGAAAGTGAAGTTAGACTAACTCCTGTGTAAACTTTAATTATTTACAGGATACAAAGTGTACTTTTACTTCCAGATACCCCAAAAATTGGTTGATGAATTTTTTGTTCAATATTGTAATGCATGATGAGCCATGATTATGAATTGATCATTTTTACATTCCTGCGAATTAGTCAATCGGTTGTTGTTACATTAATCATAATCCCCTCTTAAAATGCCTATTTAGAGGATGAACAAATGACCCCAGTAGAAAAGTAATAACATATCTATGTAATGTTGCTTATTGTTTTTACTGAAGGAGTGCCAGCCACTCTTAAAAGTGTTTCATTGTTTACCCCAAAAAGATTGGGTGTTGGTGCTAACCTATTTCCCATAGTTTGTTTGCTATGGTATATGACCTATTTGGTAGCCTTATATAATAGGTATAATACAATAATGGGTTTACCACATTTCTGTACCCTAAGAATAAACATCTTTTTACTATGATGAGCCACAATTCAGACCTACATATTTCTTGCCCCTTACTGGCGCCTTAGGACTGGCAACCTGGCAGCTCGCCATGTGCGGTTGGAGAACCCCGCACAGCCTGTCAAGTACCAGGGAGTCGTTAGTACCATTAAGGACTCTTATGGATTCATTGAGCGGGCTGATGTCGTCGATGAGATATTTTTCCATTTCTCTGAAGCCAAGAACATCCCTGGAGGTTTGAAACTTGGTGATGATGTGGAGTTCTTTATCCAAACTAGAAATGTAAGTTAAGCATGGTTAAATTTCACTAGTTGTTCATTATGATTACGGTATATATATAATATACATGGTGCCCCGTAAATGCTTGGTGTAAATCAAAGGGGGGAATAATAATTAGGGCAAAGGTGCATTATGAGTTGGGAGTTTTTAATACCAGTTAAATTGATAGTTATGTAATATGTTAGTGTTGCTGAAGCAGGTTCTCACATTAACAGAAGTTTGACTATGTTAAATAGCCCTGCGTGGAGATGAAGGCCTGGTATATGTATTGTTGCTAGGTGTATTACTTATGTACTACTGCATATCATTAACAAATATTTAACATTTCCTTTAGGGTAAGGAAGTGGCCACCAATATGGTGAAGCTGAACCCGGGAACAGTGGTATTTGAAGACATCAACCAAGAGCTGATTAAGGGGCAGGTGCTAAAGCCTGTAGAGAAAAATCCTCGTCACAACCAAAAGGACCCACTTACAGGCCGTATCCGCTACAGAGGCAAAGACCGGTCGGAGGTCAGTGTTCTGAAACTCTAGTTCCTGGGTAGAAGTAGTTTTAAAAAAACTATTATTGTAGATAGAAATCTGATTCATGTTGTAACCCAAACTGTTTAGCCTAAATGGGAGGAAGCAGATAATTTGAATGTAGGAAAAGTACTGGTATTATATTAGAGATTTTGACACTTAAATCTGGTTTGGATAATGTGATGGTTTAACAATAAGGAGGATTAGATATAAGAAGGCTCTGTATCATTGAAGTTGTAATGGAATTTTAGACTCTTATGCTTCTTCTCATAAGTCCCTGTAGGGAGAGTGTTGTCTGCCAAGATATTTTAAAGTTTGACTCCCTTTAGTCTTAAGTCAGTCCCTCATCTGTCCCTCTTATCCATCTTTTCTTCTGTGACCGTTGTCCCTCATAAGTCTTCTTTTCTCTTTTTTTTTTATTGAGTCCAATAGGCCGTAGCCAAATCTTTCATTCTGCTTTTAAATCATTATGAAAGACTTAACTGTTGAAGAGAAATTTTAGTTCACAACTGTATGGCATAAAATGCGTTCATGCAATATTTTTAAATGACATGTATAATGTAATTTTTTTAATATGGTTTGTGTAGGTTGAAGTTAAGTTTGGTGAACGTGACCAGAAGGGTGATTTTACCTTACGTCATGGGGACTGGGTGCAGTTCAACATCGCCACAGACCGACGAGACCACTTACAGAAGGCTACCAACATCTCACTCTTGGATGATAGGTAGGTACTTTTGTCATCAGTTTTGTCTAGATACCCATAATTTCAACCCAGGGCCCTTATTCTCCAGGAAACTACAGAAAGATTTGGAAAGATGTGAAATATAGAAGCTATAGAAAAGAGCTGGAAATTGGTTATATTGTAGGCTGAACATTGTACAGTTATCTCTGTACCTTCGCATTTGCCTTTCTTGCAACTGCATTTTCTTATTATTATGTCAAGTTTGTTTGTCTAGTGAGAATTTGACGCACAAAACTCATTGGACTACAATGCCTACATTGCCTCTATTTTCCAGCAGAGTAGGTACTGTGTGATATACAATAGTCAAGTTTACTTGTCTAGTGTGAAGTAGCAGCACAATGATAGTGTTTCTAGCTGTGTATTTGTTACCTTTCTAGGATACATCTACAGTTATGCTAGTATTTTTCAAATTACACATTTAATGGGATTGATATCTTTGTCATATATAGTAGGTTTGCCTATTGCGTGTGTTCTCAATGCATGATGAACCCCAAATCAGCAACTTTTATTTTCTTATGCGTGATTCTTCCTCAGCGTGCACTTTTGTGGCCAAGAGTGGCCCAAATCCGAAGCCTTTCCCAGAAGCGTGTCTACATTCGGTTTCCACATGAAACTAGCCTCTCCTCCAAATCCATGGTACAACCAATTAACTTTAGTCATTGGCAACAACCAGCCGCTCCCCCAGCCAGCTTCTCCCTCTCAGTCAGTCTCCTGCTCCTTCCTGTCTGTACCCCACCTTTCCATTATCGCTGACTTGTTGCCCCCAACCCTACACCCTACCATGCCATAAGTCGAGCGTAAGAAGAAATTCCTGTCACACGCTCTGAAGCTTTGAGTGATTAACTAAAGACTTCAAATATTTATCGAGAGCTATCCCCCCCAGCCGCAAAACAGGTCTTTTTTTTTTTTAGTGGATTATGGGGTGGTCTTAGCTCTGCCCACCAGCCCGCGCAGGCTAGAGTCAGTGTCACTACAGTCAATCCCCTAGTTCTAGCTCAGGCTTTCCAGTGGTACTACTGCTGTATATGGTCCTTGCAATTTTTTATAGCCCATGCTCGATTGAGGCCTGTGAGCAAGATTGTAGCCCATGCTCGATATCTAGTGCATCGATTAACACAAATTGGTTAAGGAGGAGGAGGAGGAGGAGGGAAGAGGAAATGAGTTGATTGACAAAGAGTTTGGGATGGCAGAATCTACTATACATACAATATGGAAGAACAAGGAGGCCATTATGCGGACTGTGAGGTGTTATGGTGCTTCTGCTTTTGAAGGACGAAGTCGTGCCAGTAACCCAACAATCTTTTTGATGGAGCGGTATCTCGCTATCTTCATCTTGCATTCTGTTGTGTCCACCCTTGACATTGACGAGTTTATTGACGAAGCGAATGAGATCAATATTGAATGCAGTGCTAGTGGAAGGGGTAGTCTTCTGGCTGGTGAGGGTTTTTGTGCGAACTAATGAGTAGCAGTGGGGAGGCCGACATAGTGTGTCACGACCTGCCTCGGAACCCTTTACACGAGCGCCTCTGCTACCCAAATAGGCGCGCAATAGCGAACCTACTGTATCTTCATTTATATTTTATTTACATCTCATCAGTTTCTTTACAAGTATTCTACATTCTTTCAGTTTCAATGTGTCCGGCGAAAAGCGAGAACATGGAATAATTGTAGCCCTAAAAGAGGGCTATGGCTTCATCAAGTGTGCAGAAAGAAATGCACGCCTTTTCTTCCACTACAGTGAACTTCTAGATCCAGAAAATGAGATATCCATCAACGATGAGGTCATGTTCACTGTCGCTCAGGTATGGTTTATACTTAAGGTTTCAAGATTCTTATGTCAAACATCTTGAGCCCAATTATAATCCAGTTACAGTGCCAGAGTATTTTGACAGCCAGATCTCTTTCCAAGTTTTATCTTATCATTCTCATATGAATGGATATATGGGGTAAAGATGATGCAGTATGGAGATGGATTGTGTAAGAAAGTAATGATTAGTAATGGATAAGTAGGGCTGATATCCTAGGTTATAACCTGACATTTCATCCAGTGGCTAAGGATGTATTAAATGACTATTGATTATATGGTTAATTGGGTTGTGGGGGAGCGCTGAAAGTTTTGTGGGCTTGAAGGAAAGAATTAATGAGTGTCCCATTTACTATATGTTCTGTTTCTCTATCCATTCTGATTTTTTCCCTTGCCTTGTCTTGGAGCCCATCATCATTGAAAGAAGGGATATGGGATATTTTATGTTGTCTATGATTATATATGAATTTTTCTTGACAGGACACCACAAATCAGTCTCCAAACCGCCAGAGTGCAATTCGTATTCACAGAGTCAACTCGGGAACAGTCAAATTTGAAGTCCTAGTCACAGAGGGCGTTCAAGGACATGTGAGTATTCTAGGGTTACACTGTTGCTATGTAAGGAGGCTAATACTGTACTATTAAAATAAAAGTTTATTTCTCCAAACTTTACAGAGGCATGTGCCATCTCACTTTGTGTGATCTAATCCTGGCGAAGATGCAAATTATCAGCAAACATCAGTGTTCCCGTAAAATTATTGATCTACATACAGTAGGCTCACACCAATAACACCAAAATAACGTTTTCAGCAATAACGGCAAGTTAGAATAGACACCCACTTTCTATAATAACGTTTAGATTCTCTCAAATAACGTATACAGTTGACTCTCGAATCACCAGGTTTTGAGTAATGCTTTTTTTTATTTAATGTTGTGTAATATATAGGGAGGATATGATTAAATAACGCTCTTTGTTGGATATAACGCGGCCACGCTCACCCAAACAGAGCGCAGAGTGATGAGGGACTCCGAGGGAGAGATGAGTGAAGAGGCAGAGTGGAGTGACGAGTGTTAAAAGTGAAGAGAAAAGTACTGTACTGTTACTTTATAAATGTAAATACAGTACTTGTATTACAATTTGTATTAAGCATATTAAATGCATATAACAATTTGTATTAAGGTTTTCGCAGACGACTCATGACTGAAATGAATCGTCGGCATGCTTATTAGTGGTGGAGGTGGTAGGGGGGAAGGGGGGGGAGATAGCGCGATATCGTTTGTTTACATTTGATTATCCATACGCTGGTGTTTCCTTCTCCTTTCTCTGTCCGAGAAATAACTTCTTTCTTTATATGGAAGGATATGGCCTTCCATTTTGTAAATGCACCACCTGGCATGACTGAGTGTTGAAGCTGGTGGTTAACTCGTAATTACTAAAAACGAGCGAGTCACACACAAGGTGACAAGGCAGGCTAGGCCTATATTCCCTTGACCTTGGGCTAGGGTGAATGGAGACTGAGGGGGGGGGGAAGGAGTGCGGGAGAAGTGGTGGCAACCATTGTCCAGGAACGCACCTCCCACTATTACCATTGTTACTTATGGGGAAATTAAGTTTAAATAATGGTACGTCTCCAGGAACGTTACTATCGCGTTACTAACGTGCATACTCGCTTCAGGAAAAGGAAAATTTTGTTACAATGGTGGATAGTGGTGTAAGGACTGAGTACAAATGTCATAGTAGCAGTCCGTCATTGCCACGGAACAATCATCACACTAAGCCACTTTATAACTTCTTTAAAGTGATTATTGTATTAAGTTTGACACTGTGATAATCACCAGTAGTGATACGAGAGCCTCAAATGGGAAAGGTGGGTCAAATTCCTGGGGTGGCGGCACCAATTAACCCTATATACATGTATTTCAATGTCACGCAAATAACGTTTTCGCAAATAACGGTGTTTTTCAGGCACTAATTAGGCGTTATTGGTGTGATCCTACTGTAACTTGCTTGTGTAGGAATGTAGGAACATATACGACTCAGTTGGAGTTCTCATTGAACTATATTTCATACATTATTTGGTGTTCATCTGCATTTCATGAGAATCATTCCATGGTTATGATTCATTGTTTTCTTGTCTGTTATGGTGTTATTGATTGTAATAGCAGTCAGTCTGACCACTTTGGATGTCCGAGTCTTAGCAACTGGCAAGTAGTCTTGTGCAAGAGGATAAATATACAGAAACTTGTTTTCTGACATTACATGTTTACTGGTGCGAAAATAGGAGCTTCCAACAACTCGATCATTCTGGTACAAACTCATTCGGGGGACCATATTTGTGACCCTGGGTCTGGAAGCAGTTCTGATCAAGTTTCCTATTCTACATTATTTTAGATTTAATAACAATCAACCAAGCATCTCTGCTTTATATGTACCTAGGTTCACACAATATGGAAATATTTCATTGATATTCACAAAATAACAGTTCTTGTTGGTATAAAAAACATATCTAATGTCCTTGACATAGAATGGACTGATCGAAATAATTTGTATATGGAGAAATTGTAAATAAGTAATAGCAAAGTGAAATTAAGCAAAATAAATTACAAGTTCTTGTTATTGTATTAAAATTGTTCTCAAATAATTAATTGGACCCCCCTCCCTTACCAATGTTCGTCCCTGCCAATGCGTGACTGCACAGACTGTAAACAATAACAGACCCGGTTGGCGCGGCAAATATGACTGTGATTGTGTGTGTTGATGCCGATTGCAAGTAGTCTTCATGGAAAAAAAACAAAAAGTCCCCAGACATGAAAGGTGTGAAAAGTTGGGTCATATTTCCATTACTGAAAAACAAACTTTTTATGTGTAAATGTCTTGCTGCTCGCGCTATTGCCGAAGTTGTTGTACTTAATACTTATACAGTTGAACCTCGTTATTTCGGACTAATAGGGGGGGAGGGTGTCCGTATTTGCGGTTTGACCGTAATTGCGACGAATTTTTACGAGGGGTACGAAATTAAAAAAAAAAAAAAAAAAAAAACGTGTTTGTACAAAAATTAACACAAAATACAGATATATCTACATAAATAGGTATGTAGTGATGTGTAAATAATATACCTAAATGTTATTTACCTTGTGTGGTGAAGAGATGAGTTTATTTCTTGCCGTGATCGTATAGTGGGACGTATCAGAGTAGCTATTTAATACTGTTTAATAAAAACAAGAATGATGTAGTGATACGCAACCACTCCAAGTCTCCAACCCGCGCTTGTAAAGATAACAAATCACGCATGCGTGGTAGTGGTCTAGGTGGTAGGGGGAAGGGGGAAAATAACGGGATATCGATTGTTTACATTTTATTAGCCATACTGTACTCTGGTGTTTCCTTCTCCTTTATCTATTCGAGAAACATCTTCCTTCTTTCTATCAAAGGATATGGCCTTCTGTTTTGTAAATGCACCACCTGGCATGACTGTTGAAGCTAGTGGATAACTCGTTATTACTAAAAACGAGATAGTCACACAAGTTGACAGGGCCGGTTAGGCCTATATTCCCTTGACCTTGAGCTATAGGGTGAATCGAGACCGAGGATAGGGGGGGGAAGGAGTGCGGGAGAAGTGGTGGCAACACACACCCACGCTTCACAGATGAGTGATATAATTTCCTGACAAGTTCATTATGATTTCACTCGTTTTGTATAAGAACTCCTCGGATTTATTCGAGAGTCAACTGTATATATACAGTAGAAGAAAAAAAGGCTGGCCGGGTTGCCCTCTCCCACCCCACCCCAGTAAGCACGTTTGCTCTCTTGCCCTCCCTCAACCCCAAACGAATCACAAAGTTCATAACAACATAATTAAATACTCACCAATATTTAGCTACTTATGTGAAGATAAACCAGTCTTCCTAATTTTTGTAAGTCGTGTTGGAACTGAATCGGCCAGATTCTGCAGTGTTGTGTCGGGAATTCTATCCCAGGCGGCACGCAACTCCGTCTCTAATTTTTCCACTGTAGAGGTGTCTTTTTCCCTCAACTCCCTCTTCAATAAGCCCCAAAGATTTTCAATAGGATTGATGTCAGGACTATTGCTTGGCCAGTCAGTTATATAATCAATCTCGTTTTCCTGAAGCCATTTTTTAACCGAGTTTGCTCTGTGTGCTGGAGCCCCGTCTTGTTGCAAAATCTCAGCACCACTATTTGCAAAACACTCACCTAAATTGTTTTCTAAGATCTTTAGATACACTTGCTGGTTAACCATTACATTCTTGGGAAGTATTACTAATGGTCCTTTACCCCCATACCCAAAACCACCCCATACCATTAGTGATGCAGGATGTTTTATAGTAAGGGCGCAATATTTGGGATCATCCCTATCAATTCCCTTCCTCACCCACACCTTCTTTCCCTTGTTGTCACTCACTAAGAATGAAGATTCGTCAGTCCAGAGGACACTACGCCACTTTTCTAAGGGCCAGTTCAAGTATTTCTTAGCAAATGCTTTACGACTTTTCCTTTGTTTTTCATTTAAAGCTGGTTTACGACGCGCAGAAACTTTCGTAAAACCAAGACGCCTGTGCAGAGCTCCAGACACTGTCCTAACAGTCACTTTACCAAGCAGTTGGGGATTTTCTTCTTTAAGTTTTCGTGCTGTAAGGGTAGGAGTAATGTCCACTGACCGCCTCATAAGTCTGAGCGAAGTTTCACTAATTTTCGTTGGTCTCCCAGTACTTTTTGAGGGGGTGGGTACACCAGCACTAGGGGATGCCTTAAACTTTGCTACCAAGCGACGAATACTTCTTTCACTAACGCCTGTTTTTTTCACTATGTCCTTTGTTTGAAGGCCTAACTGATGACATTGGATCACCCTGACCCTCGTATCACGATCAAGGGCCTTCCCACTCATTAGGTTAGTTTGCCACACACAGTTATGTGAGATTAAATCACAGCAGAAGTAGTGATAATGGAGCGCGGTCACTCGGAACTGACACCCTCTTAACGTGTAATAATTACCACTGAGCTACAATACTTATGGATACCCTACTTTAAACTAATGAGCGAGCGTGAAAGGAAAGGTGCCATGTAGTCAATTTCCGCCCGGGCATTTTTTTTGTCCGTTAGGAGGATGGTGCCAATTGTGGAATAAAAACCTGGCCGGCTATTTACCCGGCCAGCCTTTTTTTCTTCCACTGTACATAAATAGGTATGTAATGATGTGTAAATAATATACCTACTGTATAATGTAAAAAATATAATAGGAAAAATAGAGAAACCAAAATTCAGACAAAAAAAAATCTCCAGCGGATTGTGTCTGAAATAACCGAAATCCGAAATAACGGGGTCCGAAATAACGAGGTTTAACTGTATTTTTATTTTGTTAATCCGTCATTCAATGATAAATAGTACTGTATATGGAAAAAACTACCAAAAATATATCTTTATTTTCTGAAGTTGGTTGATTTCACTTAATGCACTATCTATAATTCCGCCTGGTACTTGATAATGGCCGACAACTGTACAGATTCCGAGATTAACATAGAGTTATTGGAAGCACCTATTTGGGTACTATCCAACTTAAACCACCCTGCCCTTGTAACCACTGACATGTTGCTGATCTTCAACTGTTAAAGTGGTTTTGCATGTTCTGACATGTACAGTACAGTAGGGTCCCGCAATATGCGAGTTTATGGTCGATGGACGAGCTCGCATATTGCGAATTCGCATCTTACGATACACATAACCTATGGGAAATACGTCTTATGGTCGATCTGCCCCAAAAAATTGCCGTAAAGTTCCAATTTTGTTGGTAATAATCCCTTAAAAAGGTAATTGGGGCATGATACCATACATTTTAGTCACATACAAACAGAAAATAATATATTAATAAATGAAAATGAGAAAATACACACTATCAATAAAAAAAAAAAAAATGCAATTTTTCCCTTACCTTAAATTCTAGTGGGATTATGTACAGGGGGAATTTTAAGATAATGCTAAGAATATTGTGAAAAATGAGTGTGTGTGTGTGTGTGTGTGTGTGTATGTAAACACAAGTTAAAACAGGAACTACAGTAAAAGTCCTGTAATCCGAATTGCAGGGGACTGAAGGTCATTCGGACTATTAATTTTTTCGGACTATTGGTTGGACCTCCAAATAGGCCTACAGATATGGAAAAAGAAACACACACATTATAGGATTACAGTAAACCCTCGTTATTTGGGATCAATTGAGGAGAGACCCTTGACGAGTTATCAGAAGATCTGAGATACCCGAGGGCTTAAATTTGATGAGTATGACTGATTGTCTGTCTGTACACTCACTCTCAAAACTATGTGTGCTTTCACTCATATCTCTGGTTCCCATACACAGCTAGTAACTAAAATAATTCTAAACTTGAGCCCAAAGTATGGAAAATGAATGTTTATAAAGGTTATTCATTCTAAAAGGTTAGACCTAATAGCGTGTGTGTAGTGCGTGACGAGTTGACAAGTTCAGTTAACACCAATAATTCATGAGTTTCTACTCATACAAACACATTTCCTCAGTTTATATTAATTATTCTTTGTAATTTTCTCATACAATCACTTGCACTTTTCACCATATCAAATGTCTGTACCGGGATATGTGTTAAAAGTATGAAAAATGCCCGTATTGAGAAGTTGTTCACTATAAAGGGGTTAGGTTTATCACGCGTATATCAAGCCAGCACCTTCTAGAAGGCTCTGATCAAGCGAGCATGAGTGACAGTGGGGTGGAAATTTCAGTTATCACTAAAGCTCATTGAATTTTCATTCGTGCTCAGACATTCCTTAGTTTGTATTCATTAATTTTGGTAATTTTCTTTGAAAAATCACTTCCACTTAATATTAATTTGCGCATAGGTACGCATAATAGGTGGGAGAGTGTGGATGGCCCAGCTGTACGCGAATCATGTAGGCATATGTGACGATACACCCGGAAAATCCCCACATAGGCCTCTCGGACATCAAAATTGAAATGTTTATTACCACTTTAAAAAATTCGGACTATTGGGATTTTCGGAGTATCCGTGGTCGGATTAACGGACTTTAACTGTAGCTTGTCCTCACAGAGTGACAGAGGAGGGAGACAGAGGCCTCTACCGCTGTCGTAACTTTAGTCAGTTGGTATCCACACTTGAATTAGCATTGATATAATGAGTGCTGCAAAGAAAACTTACCATCTAACACAGTTTGATGGTAAGAAATTTTTGGGCCAAGATTCTTCCAAGCAATGAAGATGTGCCCGAGGAGGATGTATTGGTTACATTAGAATTTTAAGTGATGCACCAAGTTTAATATAAAATACAAATGTAAATGATGGAATGAAATGTTCCAGCTGATATGAAAATGATTAACTGTTTATTTTGAATCTAATATCAGTGGTGACCTGTAGGCTAATTATTGTAATGAGCTCATTAGGCATTTGAAAGAAAACAATTCTCCTCCATACTATTTTCTCTGAAATGTAGGAAAGAATTCCTTTATTTTATTAATCTGTTATGTACAGACAAAAAGGGCAACACCTAGTTTATTAATTTTCTAACTTTTCACATGAAATAATTGTGAACAATTAAAAATAGTTTGAAGCATTTTTATGTAAAATCTGTGGGAATTTCTGTTTTCAAAAGTGGCAACACTGTGCGAACGCCCGCCTACGGCTCGCATTTTAAAAAAAAAAGTTCGTATTTTAAGGAACTCCTCGGATTTACCCTACTTTGAGCCTCAGATTCGCATTTTATGGTCATTCTCGCATATCAAAATAATTAATTTTTATTATTTGGGGGTCCTCGCATCTTATGCGAATCGCATATTGCGAACTCGCATATTGTGGGACCCTACTGTATGTGTATTTGGATTTTTTTTTTCATGAAACTACAACTTGAGTTTCATTTTTCTTTTGGACTGTACTAACAGGTAGTAGTTGAGGCTCCAGCAAGTCCACAAAGTCCAACCAAGACCAGTGATGAATCATCATCTGTTGAGAAGCCTGATGATGAGCCAGGAGTAATAACATATCTTCAGGATGGAGTAAAGCAGACTGTCAACTACTATGCCCAAAATTGTGATAGACCTTTCCAAGTTGGGGATAAGGTAAATGGCTATATAGATTTATTATCTTCACTGCTTGGAATATGTGTTTATTACATTGTTTTGCTTAGAATATAGGCAGCCTGTCATTAATAGCCACATGGCGAGTTTTAAGCATGTTGTTTGAACCACTTGAAGCTTAATCATTACTTATATATTGATATGTTTTACTCATTCAGAGGGTCCCCGGCCATGAAAGCAATAATAATTTCATGGGAAATATTGAAAATATTGCTTAAAATTCTTTCAGTTGGCTGCACTGTAGTGCCACAGATATATTGTGCACTTGGGAGGATTCAAAGGTCTTATTGAAGTGATAGTATTGTTATTATGCTTTCAAGTTTGTAAATATTTTAATATCTTCATGCAGGTGGAGTTCAATATTTTTCAAGTGAAGCGAACTAAGGAGCTAATAGCTATGGGAGTAAGACTTCTTCGTAGACACTTCCCGTCCGATTTTGTCGCCCCTGTTTCAGGGGTACCTCCACGTGTTCTCTCAACTAGTCCAAGGTTAGTCACTCGTGCATTGACGATAATACAAATCTTAGTACTATTCTAGAGGGATTTTTTTATTGTGAAATTGGTGTGGTTTGTTGTGATCTTTCATGAGTTTGAATAATCAGTCTTGCTTATCTATCTGTAGCATTGACATAATTTCTTCCAGGAACTATTCAGAGGAAGGAGAATAGTGGACAATTGCAATTGTCCCTCTTTCAACATTCTCTCCATGTATGATTAAGCTTTTCATCTCTGATTTCTCTCCCTCATAGAATACTACACTCTAATCACCTAGTTGGTACTCCTCCTCACACCAAACCCATCAGTGTGTCTCATTTATTTTGTTCATGAGCTACCCATTTTGTGACCACCTCAGTTTATTGCAATGGGGTAGTGCACTGAACCACTATCATCTGGTGGAAGTGCTCACAACTATAGCCTTTTCTTTTGGGAGCAAAGTGTGAGGATTGTAGCTAACATATTTTGATATATTTTCCTCCAAATACAGTAAGAGCTGAATGCTGTCATATTTATCACAGGTTTACACTAACAAAACTAAGAGTTCTACAATTTGCATGAACTAAAAATATGTAGGCAAAGGGAAAATACAATATCAACATTGTCCGTACTCATTTTCTTGATCAGGCCGCTCCTTGGGGGAAACTAGGATGGTTGATATGGAAATAATCTCTTCGTATACCTAAAAATTGTTAAAATATTCCTAAACGTGTAATAAAAATATCCATGTTTTCAAAAGAATGATGATAGATAAGGACAATTTCCCCACTCAACATTTTCCTTAGGTGCGCAGCACTGCCAGACTTATGACTGATTGTAAACACAGACAAGGGAAGATGGAGCTGGAGAACAGCAACTGTACGGGACCACAAGTTGGAAAAATGACGAAATTTGTTTTAAGTTGGATAAATGACGAAATTTGTTTGTGATGTGGCTGATTGCAATTCAAAAGTAGCCCATACGCACTCTGGGAAACAGAGAGAACAAAGACTCCTATTATAATTCACAATATATGTAAAACGTACTACAAACTGTCGTACTCAGTGGAAATTTACACTCTGTAACTTAAATTATTTCAAATTAGCCCAATTTAAATAAATCACAATAGCAAATATTTGTCCCTTACAGCTTCAAAGTAGCATAATTTTGTGAAAAAAAAATTCAAAACTCTCCTTACATTGGTCCCATAGAAAGCCTCGAGCGCATTTTGGGACCATATAAAAAACCTACAACAAAGTAACAAATATAACAAAGTACATTATATCAAACAGTAGTACTGCACCTGCCGCTAGATGGCAAAATCACTCTGTGCGCTACCCCATTGACCCTCTGGAATATATTATACACTAAATGCATTCACACCACACCTCATAATGTACACTGTATATTTAATTGATTTGTATATAAGAAGATAGTTGTTGTTGTTGTTGAAGTTCCTCAAGCTGTCTGGCCAAGCATAGTTATGTAATTGATGGAATAATTTTTCTCTTTTAGCTCAACCAGCAACAATACTCACACCAACAGCAATACTAGTAACAACAACATTACCATCTTGAGCAACAGTCATAATTCTGGTACCAGTAGTAATGGGAGCAGTACCAGCAGCAACATCAACAATAACAGTAGCAACGGTATCAGCAGCAGTGTCAGCAACAGCACCACCTCCACTGTCGCTGCTGCCACCACCGTTGCCGCCATTACAACCACCACTACCACCACCACCACCACCACCAGCAACAGCAGCAGCAGCAGCACTACCAAGATGAATGGCAGTGCCTCATCCCACCGAGCTTCAGTCACACTTCACCAAGGCTACGTTGCAGCTCTGAAAGACACATTTGGCTTCATTGAAACTATTGATCATGACAAGGAGATATTCTTTCATTTTAGGTACAGTATAAAGATGGAGTTGATAATAGAATTTAAAGGGCATTGAATTTGGGAGTTATTCCAAGATAAACTTGTTGAGTATGCTGGTACTGTAAAGGTGCATGGGAAGGTTTTGGCAGACAAAGTAGTAGAAACTACTGTAAGTGAGGAGCACCAAATGAGTTTGGATGTGACCCAGTTTTAGGAAAGGGGACGGAAAAATTATTTGAATTCAAGCAAACATAATTTAATTCTTACTTAAGTAGTTGGGACCACAACTATTTCCATGGAATTAAAGTCCATTAACTGTACTCTATAAGGAGAATGGAATAAAGGTAATGATTTGTCTTAAAATACTTGGGAGCAATACTTAAAACATAATAGGCAAGAAAATGTCACAGGCCATGTACTGTAGGCATTATTGCCTAGGACTAGGTGGAACTTGAAAATTCTTATGTTGAATTATTACTTGTTTTCAGTAATGTTGAAGGAGATGCAGGGAATTTGGAGCTTGGCCAAGAGGTGGAGTATACGCTGTCTTCACGCACTGGTCCAGGAGGCAAAGTATCTGCAGAAAATGTACGACTCCTTACCAAGGGAACTCTACCAATGCCAAAAGTGAGTCTGGATATTAAGACATTATTTTCTCATTTAAGTTTCGCCACACAATTCTAGATATCAGGAAATTTGTTGCTTAATCTTATTTGTTAAAAAATTCAACTTTTTTTTGCTGTTGTGGAATAAGACACAGATGAAATATTGCAATTTAGAGGAGTTAAATCTGTTTGAAGATGAAAGATTTCAGAATTAAAAGTAGAGGAATTGTGTATAGAAGATGTCATGAAATGGGAAGGTGAAGTGGAGAAATATGAGATATAATCAAGGAGGAATTAGAGGGCTGAAATATGCCAGAAACTGTTTGTGCAAATGGGTTAGTCTTCTTGAATCTTCTTTAGGGGTAGTAATCTTTGATGAACAAAGATGTAAAGTCTCTTATGTAAATTAAAATATCTGTTCTGTTAAAGTAGATTAAAATGTCTGAAGGATGACTGATATTTCAGGTGTTGACTGAAGTGTATGAAGGGACAATCCTGCGCTCAATGCGGTCCATCAATCCGGACCAGTTGGAATATAGTGGCTTAGTGTGTGTTGGTAATGAAAGTAAGTATATTTCTTGGTACTATGTAGTGTTTTAAGAAAGCACAGTGCAAGATAAAACCTCTTAATCTACAGGTGTTATGGTACAGTAAAAAGGGGCTGCATTTGACCTCGGCAGCTAATTATTATGAAGCCTTTTTAGGTTGGTATGATAAATGGTTAATTAACCCTTTGCTCTTTGTATGATGTGTTCAATTTCTTATCCAGAAACATCCACATGACAGGCTTTCCCATCATAAAATAAATCATTGATAATTAAATGTTTTTCCGCCCCTATTGTGTTTGATGACGGGCGCTTGGTGTACAGAGTGTCAGTGATTGGTAGATGCTTAAATGCTGCTTCTATCCCTGCTCTCCTCCCAAGTCACTCTCAGTGGCTTATAGCACACATAAGTTATTGTGAATGAGTGGAAACAGAAAAAATATGGTCTCCATTTTGGTATTTTTTACCAGTTTTTATATATAGCAATGCATTATATCATAATTTTATGGATGGAATGGAATTTATTCAGCTATGCTGAGTTTCTTTACCAGTAGGGCATAACATGTTTGTTTGTCAGCTAACATTACTCTCTTATTATATTTTACTTTGTGATTATTGCTTTTTGAAACATAGTATGCCATAGTACAACTCCCAAGCTTTAAGAGAAGACCAGAATCAGCTTCCTATGATCATTAGTAAGTGAACTACAAGAGGTAGAATGACAGCATCTATACAATAAGTGATAAGACATCTAGCATGAGAGGTGGTGTCATGCATCACCTATTTTTGACACACTCGTGTGTTGGCAAAGGGTTAATAAACCTGATGGGTGCTAATACTGTAATTGTTTTTATTAAAATTTGCATTTCAAGCCAGCTCTAGCTACACAACACACATTGATGAAAATAATCATGTATCTAGGGAAGTGCAATCAACTGTAAAAGTCTTGTTGTCTCAACCAGTACTTCTGGAGGATGGAAACTAATATATCACTGTGCAGAATTATAATATCCAACATGCAAATTTCTGGTGCATCGGTTCAGTAGCCTGTAGATCTTATGTTTCCATGATGTGTTTGTGCTCTGCTATAGGTAGTGCTGGATGCTGTAGTGATCTGTAAGACAAATGACTAATAAAAACTTTTCAACAAAATTATGGAGTGTGTATATAACTATATATTACCAGGTGAAGGGCTACAGCAGTATGAGTTTGGAATCACTGGTTTGGTCAACAAACGTGAACTTCTGCAGCCCAGTGATCAGGTCAACTTCCAGTTGGATGAGTCTCGCCGTGCTGTTGTCATTAGGGCCATCCGTAAGAAGCTCATTGCTACAGTTGATGCTGTTAAAGGTATGTTTTAATCAAGAGTTGTAGTGTGAATTTTTAGGCCTCCCTCCTTCTCTGTAAGAGAAATAGTAATGTAGTTTAGTATAGGCAATTACTGTATTTTTGTGGCTATAATCAATCCACAATCTATAATATGTGAACTTCCAGGCCAGTATGGATTCCTCAACTATGAAACTGATGAAGGGAAAAAGTTGTTCTTCCATCAATCTGAGGTGAAAGATGGTAATTCTCTTAGTCCTGGTGATGAAGTAGAGTTTGTCATCATCACCAACCAGAAGACTGGCAAGTCCTCTGCCTGCAGCATTTCTCGCATCATGTAAGTCAGCATTTTTTTTGTAATGGTAAACCTTCATGTGTTTGATATGCAATCAGTGAATGTTTCAAAATAATAATAAAAATTTATGGGTTCGTAAATTAGCTTTAATGCACAGAAGTGTACATCAGTATTATAGAAGAGAAAACTGTAATGATTAGGTACTTAACTATAGGATTTTATGTTGCAACACTATACCCAGCTTTTCCAGTCCTTCGAAGGGAGAGTAAATCTGAGTGTTTAATTTCACTAGGTATTCTGTCACTGTCTTTTTATTACTTATCCCCTTCATTATCTTGGAGGCCCTAACCCCTTGAAGAAAGGAAAATGGGGTCTTAATGTTGAATTTAAAATTTAGATCCTAAAATTGTTCTGTGACAGGTCCAAGAACACTCCAACGCAACGACCCGACCGCCTCATCAGCAGACTTAAGAACCTGAACTGTGACAACTCAAAGCCCAGAATGACTGTTCTGCGTCAGCCCAAAGGTCCTGATGGTACTAAAGGTTTTAAGCTACAGCGCACAATGTTAGACCTAGATGTCATCGTGGAGCAGTGACAGGTATTGGGAAGTGAATGTATGTGAGCACCACCCCACCTAACTTATTCTTAATCATAACCCAAAAATATGAACAGCAACCTTTATTGCCAAATACTATTAGTCTGTTCTCCTGTCTTGTAGCCTGGTACTGGAGCATTTAAAGAAACTAGGATTACCATGAGCTTTATTCCAATTACTCCATCTATGTCATCTCTGAGAGTTAAGAAACCTGGTCCTAAATTTCAGAATGAAGCCAGAAATTGAAGAATGAACAACCCTTACATACCTTGGCATGTGTTGGACTGTTGGTGCATTTAATTTAATTTGGTTAACAGTGCTCAGCCTGTTATAGAAGTCAATCCTTGTTCTGATTGTTTTTCCTCCTCAGAAGGTATCAGGAAGTAATCTGTCAATTACCATAATATATATCCCCACGTGTGTTGTAATACTGTTAAAAAATCAAACAATCAAACGAAAACTAACCATGCACCAATCCTTATTATTCTTATTCATTGAAAATTGTCCCGTAAGGATTGACTATATTTTATTTTCCTTTGGCTTTGACCTTTCCAGAGATTTATGGTGGTGCAATGAGATGTCAGTTCTTATAGTCAAAACATGACATAAAATTTTTATTGGAGAGGGCATGGAAGACCATTTACATAAGTGGTGATCTATAGAGGGCTGAAAATAGTGCAATGCCACATTGTAACCCAGTATTGCTGATATAATGGAATGAGTGTAACGAATGTGTTCGCAACAAGTTTTCCTACAAGGAGGCCACTTAGGGTGATACTTTTTTCATGCTTTTGTTGCTTGCAGATCATCTTTATGTAGGTTAGTGATGCTTAATACTAGATTAGATCCTCATACTTTGCCCAATTGTATCTGTAATATTTGTCCCAGAGTGAGTGACAGAAAAGTGAATGATTGTTAACTAAATAGCTCTTGTCTACCTTTACTTGAAACTTACACATCCTTGAGCTTAAGCCCTGTTTTCACTGTAGTTGTAGCCAACATATTATGAATGCAGAAAAACTTCAGAATAGAATGTGGATGTGTATATGGCTTATCAAAATTCATCAGACCTTCATTAATGAATGTAAGCACTACTTAACCACCTTCCTTAAAACTTCAGTGTGTTGTTAATTAATTGTAGTGTAGAAAACATGTCAGTCATCAGATAGGAATGAAGTTTTAGCAAGTCTTGTTGTCCCTGGATATCTTGGTTGTCTTTCATTTGAATAAATAATTTTATTCTTCCTGATAGTATTGTTAAACAGGAGGCTGGTTAAATACTGATATTCTCCCTAATTGGTGTTGGGCTTCTATT
Source organism: Petrolisthes manimaculis (assembly GCA_034508575.1). NCBI lineage: Eukaryota > Metazoa > Arthropoda > Malacostraca > Decapoda > Porcellanidae > Petrolisthes > Petrolisthes manimaculis. The sequence goes on along the minus strand of JAWZYT010002781.1, from coordinate 19,032 downwards.
CAGGATGCCCCCTTAAACCAGTAAAGAAATAGTACAATTTATCATGCAGAAAGTTATGTAACATCAACACCGTAGACGAGTAATCATAACGGAAGAATCCTTGCTCATGATTCAACTAGTCAGTAATTTCCAAGATAAGATATTCTTCTGTCACAAAGTTAATCACAAGACTAGAAGTTTAGTGGAGGAAGCAATGAAGCAACATAAGATGTTATTTTATGCTATGATAGAAAAATAGAAATATGTGTTAAGGCCCTTATAGTATTAGATAATGATGCTCTTGGACAAGGATGTTGATTGATCCATAATGTTATATTCTGTAACACTACACTTTAAGATTATAATGAGAAGTCTCAGAAAATGTGGCAGCTTATACTACTATTTTATCCATGGAGAACGAGAATTTGCGCAAAGAGATTAGAGCACCAGTTTTGAATATTGCTATTAAAAGTGACAATACCAAGAAAGTATATTTCATTCTTATTATGTCAGAAATAGTTACTGATGAAAATAATTTAATACAAAAGTGAAAATAGATTCATGCCTCAAGAATTTTCTTTTGAACTGCAAGGCATTTTTCATATACAGTATCTACATTTTTTACCAATACTTTCCGAATCTGAACAAACAATACCTGTATTGATCATCATAAAGTGTAAAATATTATCAAACCTAGTGCTCTTTTACTTAAAAACTGATGAACTGCAAAAAGTTTCCATAATTATACCTCAACTATAAGGCTGTGTTCAAGTCTGTGATCCCACGCAACTAAGAGGGATAAATACGCAAAGTGGCGTGTTTATACATAGATGCACTTGAAGGTACTGTTGTGTTAACCATGTTTAATCTTGTCAGTAACACTACATGAGTATATGAAGCGCTGCCTGCCAAAGATGTATAGTCACAGTGAAGCATGATCAATGAATGTGGTAGCCAAGACTTTCTACCTTTGCCCACAACCTTTATGTAAATTTCAGCAAGACTTTGACATCCCTTAAGGGCAGCCCTTCATATACCCAATGACTGTACTATCTCTGTATGGTACATAGGCCTATTACCAGTGTGCATACGACACGTGACCACCATAAACTTGTCATTTGGATGCCTGTAACATTCATGCTGGTATAGAAATAATATTGCTTGAATCTATTGAAAGCTAAAGCAGGCATATTCAGTACAGTATACTACTTGGAGTTCCAGCCTACTGAGGATGAAGTTTCACATCCTTTATGGTGCTTATGAAAATGTGACCTCATACTTCCTGTGTACTTTAATCAGTGGTAACCTGCATGTTCTGTAGGTAGTTCTTCTACCATCATTTGGAGAGAAAGTTGGCATGTCAGGGTGAAGTAGCAAGTAAAAAAAAACTCTGTAATATAAGAATAGCGTAACAGTGTACAGTAATAGCAGAAATACCGATGTGTGTTTGGTTGAGAAAGTAATCTTAAGCCAGTGTGGTGGCACTGCAAATCTGATTATATTTGACAACCCCCCATACTTGGTTTATTTTATATTGTCTCTATTATTATGTCTATAAGGAATAAAATTCTGGATAGGAGTTAAGAACTATTAGTGTTATTGTCAGATGTTTTGTGAACTCTGGTTTGTATGATAGACTTGAAAAATTGATGCCCTCAGACAAGCTACTGTATTTTTAAAAAGTGAAAATTATACACTCCAATGACAGGCTTTAAAAGATGTGTCCAACAACTGACTGTTACTATGTACATTTTGTCAGTCAGTACAAGTTAAATCAAAATTTTAGTGAATTCATTTTTAAATGTTTATTACAATAATTTTAGTATTACATTGAAGTTATAGCAAAGATTGATATGTTATTCAAAGGGTGTATTGTCCAATAAAACTCACTGTGTCTTCTTAATTGTGCCATGAATATACTCTTCATATTATAAACCTTATAAGACTTTACCATAAATTTAGAATGCAAACATCCCCATTGTCCCCAAGTATGACAATATTCATCATTGTCCAAGTATATACAACATGCAATTTTGAATGTTTGTCAGTGGGGTTTGACGTGTACCCTTTGTGTATTGGGTGCAAGCATTCATTTCTGCTGCCAGATACCTTGCAGGCTTGAATATTTGCAAAATTTTTGCTAAAAGAGGTTGTGAGTTGTAAAATTATATTAGCTCAATGCACTTGAGCAAAACTATGTATGGTGAGTAGCCTTACTACATGCATATCAGGTAAATTAATTGCGTGTAAAAGGATGTACCCTGTTAACATAAGAGTGTGGAAGCTTAGACTTTGTTTCCCCTAGTGTTTTCTACCTAAAGTATTATTTAATTATATATGATGTTTATGTGTTTTCCCATATTTTTTTATTTCTTAAAATTACGCTATCTCTACACTTACTGTCCCTGCTACCGTTTGTGGTGACTTTTTTTGAACTTCATTTATGTGATGGTCATCCTTTGTACACAAATTATCTTGCCTCACAGTTTTTTTTTTCTCCATGTGGCATTTTGTATTCTTTAAAAAAAAAAACACACCAAAGTTTTTGTATAGTCATTGTAGACACCAGTATTCTTTTTAATGCAGGATTTACTTGCAAATATTTACATTAATCATGTTTAAAGTGGTTTGAATAGTGTTAGGATTTTGTCACATGCAATACCTGTGTGAGGTTATTTTTTCTCAACTAAGCCAAACGAGTTATATAATAGATGAATGCAAACTTGTATTGCATATGATACTTCCCAATGGAACAAAGTTTGATCTTGAGTTACAGGAAATATAAATCTTAAGGCAATTAGAAGTTCTCTGCCCATGTGAGGATGTTGAATTGTTCATAATAATGTCCACTTTAATCTCCTGACATTTGTGGCATTAAGTTAAGCTGCTGATTAACAAAAAGCTACTTGAAAAAAAGCTTTCCCTATCATGTTGACCATGATTGCTCCTGAAAGCTACGTGTAAAAAAAAAAAGCTCAAAATGACAAAATGCAAAAAACTTCATTGTATGTGTGCTTCAGTCTATTTCATTTCATCTCTTCATCACGCTAAGGGGCCTCAATGCTTATGGTAACCGGATGGAAAATGACAACTAAAGTTTTGTATCAATATGAAGAAAATGTAATAAAAATTTGCAAATTAATGTACTGTAATTACAATACTCCCAGTACTTTCAGCATGCTACATTTGAGTTTTTACTACAATTATTTAACTAGAGTAGGTGAAGCGAATTTGTGGTGAGTAAATGATTATATAAATCAGGGTGAGTGGATACATTTTCTGGTGCTCGCTTGAAGGAGGGATCATTCGAGTGGTTATTTTGAGTTAATTTTGTCTATACTCACCTCCTCCTCTGTTCTTTCTTGATGGCTTAGCCACCCCGCATGTGGAAAATGTCCTTTGTATGAGAGGAGGAAGAAAAAAAGTAGTGGTGAAATTGTTTGAGAAGTAGTATGTGGGACCAAGAGGACAGAGAGGACCTATGAGATCATGGTACAAGAGGATGAGTGTGTAAAAAAGTGTGGCTTAGGAATGGGTGAAGCAAAATAACTTTGTATGATGGACTGGAATGAATGAAATTTACGATAAGTATATAATAGGCTAGGAATGAATGTAGCAAAATAATCTATATATGATAAGCTGGAGTGGATGAAATTTAAGAGGATTATGTTAGAGCTGGCAACCCAGTTTTAACTCATTTAATGAAATGACTCCTTTTCATTGCTAAAAGAGATTTGTTGTGGATACAAAACTTATGGGGGAAAGATAATTTCATAGGCTTGAAAGTGGGAGAGAGTGCGACCCAATTCACTGAGTATTGTTCCTCACTGATATTTCTGATATGTATTATTATTGTACATAAAATGTAAACATTTATGTGAAGTCTTGTAATATAATCACCCCATCCCAGTGGGTGATGCTTATGGACACAAACATTCTATAGGTAGTGCTGACCCAATTTTGCCTTCAGGAAGAACACTGCTCCTACAGTGAGTCACAAATGGACCTGTCAATTTTTATATTTTTGTGACCTAGACTAGATGTTTGGGTCTTTTCCATTTTTGAGTGGATGATTGATCTTGTCTGTGTTGTCAGTTCTGCTTAAAATGGGAGTCTGTAATTCTCACTAAGGTTATGGCTGGAAGTTCTATGTTAATTTTCCCCCTTGTTATCATGTTACTCCTTTTACGTCTTTTCATTACAAGGTTGCAGTGATGTGAATTTACAGGTGAAGAACCCTGGTGAAGCCCTTGGATTAAACTTGCAATATGACAGCCCTGTGGATAAGCCTGTACAGTACTGACATTGCAACTTAAGAGCAGGTAATGTAAAAGTTTTTGTGAATTTTCTTATTTTCTTTTCCCCCTAGTGTACAAATGACAAACAAGATGTGTAATAAGCTCTTAACTGTCCTGGCTGATATTGATGATATTTCCAGTGTCTAGGCCTCTCCCTAGCCTGCTGGCCTCCACCCTTGCTAACTAAATCCCTGTCTATTACTCTGCCTACACATTTTATTGTTTCCCTAAAATATATGGGTTTCCTGTTTCTACCCTCTTCACTCTGGTTAAACACCATCACATCTTTGTGCTCAGCTGTCCGCCGTTCTGGTAAGGAATACTTTTGATGTAATGTTTCATTCTGCTAGGATACATTTTTTGATTGGTACCGTAATTATCTTAAAACTGTTCATTTTTGCCAAAGAGAGTAGGTTAGGTTGTACAATTTCATTGTCATCCAGACCAAGACCAGAATGATAAACAAAGTATTTGTCGTGCTGAAAAGGTTTTAAGTGTGCTGGTTTACCGTGCATGAGTCGTCATAATTTTTGCCAGGGTACTGTCCTGCTCCATTTATACATGTTAGTAGATAATTTTACTACTAGTTCCTAGTACATTAAAGTGACTGAAGTCAAAGTATGCAATTTGCCTGGCTGATGATATAATATTTTAACTATAAATTTGTTGACATTTTTGACACGATGCAAGGTCGATCATGATTACCACAACACCTATTGCTAACCAGTATATCTTTCATTTTGTACTCACTACTGCTTATTATTGAAGTAATGACCACTGATGTTCTTCTCATTGTAATAATTAAATTTTGCAGTCTATTGCATTCTCTCTGCTGAACTTCATTTTCACGCCTAATTTTGTGTCAAATAACCTCCCAACTTGCTGCAAGTTCCTGCTGTATCATACTCATCAGTACCCTGCTAGCTTCCGTGCTCTTGCTTGTAGAACAGTGGGCAACACAAACAAATATTCACTTCTGCAATCACAAATCTCCTGCAAGTTGCTTTTCTAAAAACGAAATCAATTTATTTACTTTAACTAATAATTTTTATGAATTTAATATATTCATCACATACTTTTTATCAAATTACTATTCGGGAATGGCCTGGGTGATTGACGTTGTACGGTGGGCAAGTCAGGACTTACAACAAATGGAGGGTACATACTGTAGGTGTCAGTGGAGCATGACTGCGTGCAGCATAAGTGGGTGAACAGTCGATTGAGTTGTGTGGATTATGGGCATATGTATCAATGCTTACCATTGCTATGGCTGGCATCCAAATTTGAACTAAATCCACTCACTGGCCAATTTTGGATATATTCAGTCCTTTTAAGGGGTGTTCCCAAACAATTTTTATTAAATAAAATTCTGTAATACTATTTTCTGTAACAAAGGGGTTAAAAATCATGAGTTGCTCATTCACTACAATTATATCTTTATTTTGGGTATTCTGGTTAACAATAGGTGATATGAAGTTTGAAAGTTTTTCTGTAGTCCTGAATGGAAATAAATTTGAGTTTGCAAAAGCATTTTTACCACAAACTTGCATAAGATTGTCACATGCAAATCCACTACTGCAATACCTTAGATTTGAGTACAGTAGTTACTGTGGAAGTGCCCAGCACTGATACAGGTCTCAGACAGGGAAACTTTTATCTGAAGCTTATTTAAGCTTCTAACATTGCTGAAGTGAGAGGAAAGATGGTTGTGCTGCAAGAAGAATGAACTTTTAAAATGTTTCATAACAAACTAGTAATGTAAAAGGATACAATATTTATTACAAAAGGGTTAACTGAACATGATGTACAATGACTGTGTATCAATAATTTAGCTATTTTAAAACACAGTCCATTCCTTGACACTTTAGCACTTTAATACACATGAAAAGCAATTCAACTAAACAGTTTGCAATCTATTATAGTGCTGACTGTACAAGCTACTGAGAAAACAGCCATTTATTTGGGTATACTGAACATCTGGCACCAATTGAAAAATTAGTTAAAATGATTCCCTTGTACACAAGCAATAATCAAATTATTCTCAGTACCTTGGAGGTGCCGCACCAAGCATAGGATGTTTTCAAGCTGGTAAATACTTTCAAGCTGCAAGTTCCTAAAGACTTGATAAGAGATAGTACATACATACAAATCAATATAAAAATCACACTTATTACACACGGAAGTTGTTACAACTCGGGAGTAATTTACTTCATGTCGTATGTCATGTTGAAAAATGGAAGATGTTCAAAGATAAAGTGCCTTTCTTGGATCAAATTAAGTTCTAAGTAGAAAATCTAAACTACAAGAGGCAAAGGGTACTAATGAATGATGTTTTAGCAAACGAGTTGCACACATTTTTGGTGTCGAGAACTGTAGACAAAGCCCTATAAATGACTTGAGTCGAGCTTTGTCTTGCTTACCCACATAACCACAGTCCTGTTTGTTATTGAATATTGGTCATGCTGCATTCACTTGAAATCTTTTCTGCAGCTAAAAAATATGAAAAGATGCAAGAGAGACTAAAGCATAATTTTATTATCTTTTACCTACTTTAACTAAGGACATACTAGAACAAAGGATTACAAGAACTTAGGATTAACAAATAATTACAATAGTACAATGAAAATTATCACTACCAATATAAATTTTGGAAGTCCAACGCAGTCTTGTAAAGCTGGCCCCATGGCCTAGACCAGAGTAAAACCGAGTAACATTGTTCGGTGGATATTCCCAATAAGATTTACACCCAACCTTTACGAACACCCCCAACATACAACCCAATTCTCAAACTCTCCCTATATAATCTCTGTAATATATATATATATAGATATATATGTATATATAAAAAGGCCAAAAAGTGAAGGAAGCAAAACAGAAATCAGCCTACATACTACAGCCACAATACCATTTACTATGCACACCAATAAGAAACTTTCATGGTAGAACCATGGGGCTCGTAAAGGTATTAAACATTTGCTGCCTTAATGAAACAAGGCAAGCTTCATATAACTTGTTCACAATGTTCTATGTCTGCTCAACTTTAGACTGATTTCTATCACGCTTAAAAAAAAAAAAAAAAAATCTAAACTAAACACAAGCACCCTCTCCTCAACCTGTTCCCTTCCCTAGGTAAAAATGAAAATAGAAGAAAATATGACCTATTATCCACACTGAGCATCAATAACAGCTGTTCAATTTTACTCCCAACAAGGTTTTGTATCCATAATGGCTAACTAATAACATGCAAATTCCAAGTGTTGGTAACAAATCTCAAAGTGGACAAAGATGTTAGGCCATTGCTGTTTTTGTCTTAGTGGTTGAGACTTGATGGCAGACTAAGATACAACAATGGCTGCAGGTCAATCTACATTCCTGGAAGAGTGGCTGAGCTGAGGCACAACAAAGGAAGGCAAGGTGAAGGGAGCCAGTACATTTATAGGCCTCCAGGTAGCACTCCGGCAGACTGCGTTGTACGTTTTTCCCTCTCAACTAGAACCCTGTAATATATAAGGAATTATCCATATGAATAACATTTTTACAATGAGAACCAACACCAAATAATTGGTACCAAGACAATCATGAAAGAAAGCAGGAAGGGGAAGATATAAATTACTGTACAAATAAGCAACCTTTATGGCAATAGGAGCATATGAATTATAATTTTCAGTATTTCTCTTACTACATTTATTATATTTTACAATAATCTTTACTGGTATATGCATTTTCAAAACTCTTAAGTTTAAATTTAAAGTTTATTTCATTTTTGGATTGCCAAAAATTGGAACACATTTACCAGAACAAAAGAAACTAAAAGACAGTCAAACGTATGTGCATCTTCAATCCCATACCTTTACAAAAGAGTGCATTTAGTCTTCTTCTTAATCCGGACTGAAAGTGCAGCCTTGGTGGCAGTTTCAAACACTTCCCGCACACCTTCCTTTGTTTTGGCTGAGCATTCTAGGTAAGCAAAAGCATTGATTTTCTCGGCCATGTTCCGCCCTTCTTCTGGCTTTACTGGCTCCTGCTTCATTTTTTGAAGCTCTTTAATGGTTGTGGCATCATTTCGTAGATCCTGTGGGTGTAAATGCAGGGTGTTGAATACACAAAAACATACAGTACCATATTATAAGCATGTCACCCACATCTTTGCAAGTAATACCTCTACAAGGATATATGTAAATTTATATTAATATTATATTCCCCAAGCTAAGATGGACAAAAATTTTCTGAAAGCCAAGTTAATCTACATTCAATTTAATGGAAAGGATTGCCATAAATAGTAACACTATTAAATAAGAACATATTAGGTACCAGTACTACTTATCACATGACATTATAGGTCTACACAAATATTTAATTGAGGTTAGACAATGGCAGAGATCATGGTAGCACACTTTTGAACGAGACCTGGTGAATCATCCGATACCCAAATGTAGACCTGAAACATCTTTCACTCATGAGATATTTTACATCAATATTAAATTTAAGATTAGCTTTAAAGATGAATCATCACTCCAATGAACAAAAATATTTTTATATTTGATATGAAACTTGAAACCTTACCTTTTTATTTCCTACTAATATTATTGGAACATTTGGACAGAAATGCTTGACTTCTGGTGTCCATTTTTCAGGGATATTTTCTAAAGAGTCTGGGGAATCAATGGAGAAACACATGAGAATGACATCGGTGTCTGGGTAGGAGAGAGGTCTCAGCCTATCATAATCTTCTTGACCAGCAGTATCCCACAGGGCCAGCTCAACCTAAAAAGACAAAAATCATATTATCCACATGCAAATATACACTCTATATCACAGTTGCTGTCCCCCAAACTCTTATATTTATGCTTAGTAGGGAACAACAAGTGATACTTCTGGCCCTTACTCATGAATAAGAACTTGGAAGTAATTTTTCATCTAGATAAAAGGGTGGAAAGGAAGTGGAAGAGTATCCCAAGGAAAGGATGTATGGCAGTAATTTTAATATAAGCTTTGTTAAAACTAACATAAGAATGGATGAGATTGAGGTGCTGCATTAAAGTAAGAGGGCAAGGGAAATGGGAAGACTTCATATATGACAGGAAAGAATAGTTACTGTATATTCACTATGTATGAATATTCAGATGCAACCCACCATAACCTGATAATCCACAGAATAACTCCTTTCAACATGAGGTGACTATTGTGGATGTGTGTACTTACAAGAAAGGGGGGAGGGGACTAAATAAACTTGCATGAAAGGGGTAGTGAATGTTAGGCCCATAATGTGTTGTTTAGTACTATATATATTCTATCCTCTTAGAAAATTTTCTTTTTCAATCATTGGACCTGGAACCCTCCACCCAAGGTCAGCCTACTTATGACAACAAGTACCAACGTTTCATTAAACACTATATGAGCAATCTTTCAGGTTATTATAATTTAACTAATGTCTACTACTTGAGAGCCTTCTAACCTTCCTGCTTCAATCATATAATATACTTGCCTGTTTGCCGTCCACTTCAATATCAGCAACATAATTCTCAAACACGGTGGGCACGTACACCTCGGGGAACTGGTCTTTTGAGAAGACAATCAGGAGGCAGGTTTTACCACAGGCTCCATCCCCAACTATAACTAATTTCTTCCGAATTGCCGCCATGAATTCTGAAAAATAAAGGAACAAATGAAATGCATATACCTACAATATATATAAAAGTGGATAAACACATGCATCTGAGATCAAAAGCATCATAAGATCCAAGTACAATAATACATGATGTTTTCTAACATAAGCCTAATAAGGATGACCCAGGAATCAGCTACACTAACACCAGCACTTGAAGGCTTTCCTCTTCATGCTTACTATCTTGCAACAGTACTAGCAATGTTTAGTACTTTTATTGTTTTCTGTTTAACAAGGTTGTTTCAGTGTTATACCAAAATTAGGACTTCCAACTATAATACCGTACATATTTGGAGTAATGAATCGGTATTTAGTTTCGAAATTACATACATTTTCCGAATATTGCTATGAACTGCAGCATCAAATTAATAGTACTGTATGTGGAATAGAATAATGAAGTATTTGCCAGTGAGTGTCAAAGTTTCATAAAAACCTAAGAATCTAATCTTATAAAAAAATAAAATAAAACTTGTATTTGACAAACAGAAAAATATTTTTAATGTCAGAAGAACTATTGATATTATCCAACTTTTAGTGTTTCAAATATATCCATTTTCTAACATTATAATAAGGAAGTAACTATAAACCTAACTACGGTAAGCTAATTTCTCCTTAATTTGGCCTGGTTAAGTTAGATTAACATTACTTTAACCAATACAGTATTAAGATTGAAAATAAATAGAACCAAAATGCATACAAAAAAAAATGGAAAAACTCATAAGAAATTCCAGCAAATACATAACTTACAAAGCAACCTATTTACCAATATTTTGTTAAAGATATATGATAAAAAGGCGACATATTCTAACTTCTTCAGCAAAAACAATAACACAAAGGGATACTGGTAAGTTAAGTCATATTGAACTACATCCACAGAACACACAACCATAACAATGCTATTAGAAATCAACAGCCCACATAAAAAATTGATGGATAACACTATGACCTCTGCCATTAGGGTCTGTCCTGATTATTGGTACCCGTACTAACCATGGAGAAACGTTTATGTAATATCACTTTAATTAGTCTGACCTGAACCAATTCATCCACACACACTATATTGATTTTATACGCCACTGTGGTATTAAGGGTCATAATCATCGTACCAGCACCACACCATCGTATACACCGCCAATGTTCTTGCATACGGCCCTAAGTTAGGTTGGACTTGACCCAAGATAGGAGTGTAGACGCAGCAGAAAAATACAAAAAAAAAAATCAACAAAATAGCACAAGCCTTCGTAGAGAAAGACCAGATATATTACATTTACACATAATATTTACATGTAGCCTAGGAAATACTATTCACATTACATCTATCTGACATATTGGGGTAGTGGAAGGTATTTTATGTTGACGAGACGCCCCGCCCAGACAGCCACCACCACCACCATCTTACCCATTATCACTCCTTTCTATCACCATTATCTTACTGTAACTGGAAACACAATGGTCTTTTTTCCTGCACCATTATTATCACCACCTTCTTACCCCTCTCGTGGCCTCCCCAACACAGTCAACAGGTAGGTCTTGCCAGTAACTAAACTCACCAACTCGACTTGACTTTTCGTTGGTTGGTTTGGTTGGTGGAGGGGACCTTACTGTGGGGGTCCTTTTACTCGCTCTTATCTGGGGTTAATATGGCGTCGGTGGGGTTAATATCACACCTAAACCACTCTTGCACCCACCACGATTCGAACCTCACCACCAAACCCCCTGCACAACGAACCCACGAGCCGGTATACCTGATTAAATCGAGGAGGGGATTCAATATGGACGCCGGGTTTGGCCAGGCCTGCCACACCTTTGGGGCGTAATGGGGAAGGAATGCGCACGTGACGTCACTACCCACAAACCACCACACCAGACAAATGACACGCCAACAACACTCACTCACTACACTATAAAATTTCCCAAGATTCAACACACAAAAAATCCCAAAGTAGACTTAAATATCCCAAGGTTTACATATAGATATATAATTATATATATATGTATATATATGAAGATTTGTATATAGCATATGTCTGAGAAATATACGAGCCTAAGATTTTATATGCAGATATTTGTAAGAGGTGTGGGGAAAGCAGTCAATATGCGTTAACATGGGGAGGTGAGAAGCATGGATGAGAAAAAGGCTTAATTGCAAAGAACCTTATTATTTTCTGGTCTGAACATGTCCTTGTGGGAGGGTTGGAGAAAATGATTGACACAAGTTAGCATGGATATGTGAAATGAAATGATGGAAAGACAGTTAAAAGGCAAAGCAGCTCACTTAAGTGAAGACAGGGTTTTTCGAGTTTCTCACGACACTGGGTTCTGCAACTTCACAATGTCAAGTAGATATCACAGAACACTCGACCAAGTCGAGTATACTTTCTTAAATTGAGGAATCTATTGTCAATGGGGACTATTTGCCTTGTATTTAGAAATATTTCAATAATGAAATATTAAAATCCCAAGATATCCACCATTTTTAAATAAAAATCCCAGTAGCCTGAGGCTACACCCGAAATTCCAAATCTAGGGATAAATCCCAAAGAGTGGAATCACTGAGCGCGATGCTAACTAAAACATTATTATTATTCTATCTACACTAAAAACACATTGATATTTTTCTGTGATATTTGAGAGTGATGAATATGGTTCATCTGTATATTTTCTGGCAAGAGGTTTATTTAAATAATTATATAGCTTGTGTGTCTTATACTAATGTTTGGTCTTTACTCTATAGTCGAAGAATCGGTGTTTTGTTTACACTACGCAAAGTGACGGAATAAGAGGTTTGATCATTATTTTTGTGACAAAGTTTAGTACCGTACGATTAGTTAATTAACTATCAGAATCGTCTAACTTACAGGGTTTTCTATTCTAATACATCAGCATAATCATAGTGCACGGCATTATTAAAATATAAATATGTATTTGTAGATTATACATGTTCATCTTTAATTAATAACAACAAAATTGATCTAAGAGTCATTCATATCCCTGACTTTCTTATCCTTGTACTGTACCTCGTATGAAGGTATTCCCGGCAGTGATGTATGCAGTGAGTTATGCGTTTTGGCGCCCCTTTGGACCTGACCCATTCCTTTTAATTTAATCAACTGTCCCTCTTCTCCATCTATTCCCTCTTCCCCAATTGCTCCTCCTTTCTACAGAATCTTCCAGCAGGCCTACCGCAGACTTAATTAATTATTTTGTCTTTTGCAGTTCCTATATCCTATTCGCATACTAACAAAGCTAATTTCATGGCATAAATAGATTAATGTTTTTATACTAATTGATTAAGTTAATAGCATTATGAATAATAGCATACTCTGACTCATATATAATATAGCTTAGTCGCAATAGTAATTCTATGGATTAATTGATGAGTCCTAAAAATTAAATCCATTTGTTTCATCATCAGCCAATATAGTTTTGTGTCCTAGTTGCTCACTGCCCCAACCAGAAGTGTCATGCTTATAAAAAATATTTAAGGGTGTAGGACACTGTTGATGAATCTGGAGCAAAGGATTCCTCCAAACTAGTCCTCGCAACAGACCACCATTATGTTTGCTAATCTGTGGTCTGTTTCTTGTCATACTTTGGAGGAATCACGGCGCTCCAATGTACCAAAAGTATAGCCTACTATCCCCTAAAGTTACACGTGTTCCATCACATACGACACGAGGAATATATTCTCAACCAGTTTCTAACTTCAACTTTGTGTTCTATGAAAGAAAATAACAAGTTCGCTATGAATGAAGATTATTTAGACTCTCCATACGGTTTAAATCTCGGAAAAGCTAATGCAGTACATGACGCCATGACTTGCCATATGACTGGGTGTGACGGCACAACTTTCCTAGGAGGGTGACTCACTCGGGTTGCACCATCTTCCCTCCTTCACCCGCTGCTCTGTCCTGCTCGCTTCACAACTTCTATCCTTCATTGTCTGCTCTCTTCACAACATTCCTCAAGAATACCTACCAATTGGTGTGGAGCAGATACACGAAAACAGAAATATTAATGATGAGTGTATTATATAGCCCTGTATATACCACCTCCACTACTGTATAGCAGTCAACCCCAAACAAAGGCACTGTCTCTTTTAGACCGGTTTGTCCAGCTAATATGAAATAAATTCATAAGGATTTAATCAACCTTATTTGGTTCATTTGCTGGGCACGAGATTGGTGCAAAAGTTCCGCTCTCGCCTTGTGTCCATGAGGTCGAGAGTTCAAGGCTGGCCGCTGTGCACATACCTCTGGACTATTCGGCCAGGGTAACTAGCACAGTGAAATGATAATTTCCTCTTTTATGTCGTATCCTCTCGTAAGAGGGCATTGCCTGCCAAGATGTGGGCGATATTTTAAGAGTCTTGGCATCCCCTCCGACCCGAAAAAAACTGGATTTAGTCTGGATCCCCCTAACCTAATAATTTGTTGCCAGTCACGAGGCCCACCTGCCCACCTTTGGCAAAACTTTCATGAAGTCCACACAAAATTTTGTGTGTAGTTCTTCCTACAAACAGACAAACACTCAAACCAAACCAATCACATTTCTTCCTTATAGATGTCAACAAGATAACTTCTCTATAAAATAACTTTTATGGACAAAACGGGCACAATTTCAAAGGAAAGTATATTTATTACCCTATATACATGCCTATAAGATTCCAGGCACTAGCCGCACCATGCACCCACCTGTTTTCTCGGCGGTCCAGCAGCAGAGTGCGCTGAGGTTGGGCAGCGGGATGCGAATGTTGATCTCACGGTTGGCCATGATTGGTTATTATCACACGTACTTCTTATTAATTATATATTATACCTTCACACAATGGTTTCAATACCAACAACAGTTATTATCCAGACGAATAGTATTGTACAGTATTTTAGATTGTTGTTGTTGTTGTTGTTGTTTCGAATCAGCGTCTTATTTTCCACAAAAGTATTTTATACTTATATAAACACATGTTTTGGAAGACGGTTTACCAATTATATTACAGAGAGCTGCGTCTGCTCTCTATTTAGTCCAATTACTTCAGGTTACCAGATCATTGTCCATTTTCATATCGATTTCACCGTGGCATAGCTGGTGTCATTAACCATATGAATAAGAGTAGCGTCAATTTTTCTTTCACAGACTTTTTTCTCACCAAGCACAGCCGGACATTCCTTATAACAGTCCACGCACACTCCACGTCTCCCTCTATACCCCGCCACAGTCTGTCCTCAGTGAATGTAGGGATGATTTCCACGTTGACAAGTATCCTCCTATTGTAGCGTATTCACAGTAGCGGCTCTTGGGCTTCCTTTACCCGGCCTCTGTAGAAGGAAAAAAAGAAAGATGACGTTAATAAGATACAATATATATATATATATATATATATATATATATATATATATATATATATATATATATATATATATATATATATATATATATATATATATATACTGCATATATATATTTTTTCTGATCATGAAAAGGGTTATGGGAGTTAGTAGGGGTCGACAGTCTTCCAGTTACCAGCTTAAAGGGCGTAAGAATTTGTCAACAAATATCTTTCCACCAATCAATCATATAAATTACACATACCAAGCATTCATTTCCAACAATGTATGACCTTTGGAGGCATCAGTAACTTCCTATCAAGGAGGTTTGATATTCCTTGCTTCCGATTCACAAACAGTATATCAGACTTTATATTTAGAGACCTCTTAAAGATTAGCACCTTTACTATAGACTTGATTACTGTTTACATCAAGGTCATATAGGTTTACATAGCGACGAAATGTATTGGCAATACTGGTGATGTATACAGTCTACCACCAACACGGTGATGTCCGTAATCTATGTTGCTGGGACTCTGCATGGTGGACCCGGCATCGACAAGTACTCTTTCTATCAAATTGGTGTCCGGACGACACAGAGGCCGACTTGCTCGTTCCTTGGTTGGGCTCAGTGGCTCACCTTGTACAATACCAACTGTGGATGGAGTGAATAGGACACTTCGTCAGGTGCGTCAGCGAGCCCTTTAGATCAACAGTTTCCGGAGACCCCTTTCTACGCTACAAAGAAGAAGGAATGGTGATATTCTCATAAGGTGAAGATCTTGCACAGTCACGGCACTGGTTTGGCTGCATGGGTAGGAAAGTTCCCCAAACAAAAAAATAAAATATCAGATTGTGAATAAGATACTAAGAACCCTTGTAAATAAGCTTGACAGTGGTATCTTTATAAACCTACCATATTTATATAAAGTAGCAAAGGTTATAGTTTTCAATACAGATTGAAAATGTACTGTGTGTAGTGTCATGTATATATATGATTTTATACTTTTAGTATGCTATTATAGTCTTTTCCCAAATGCAGTTTTAATTCATGAGATCTTGATATAAACAGTTGAAAATTTAATTAAATTTTTCATTAAATTTTCTCTTTATTTCCAAGTTAACAGATGGTATTTATATACAGTGTATAAAAGGCATGGTAAGTCTAGAGGGAAGTGACAGGCAAGCTTAACCTTTAGTGACAGGTTGCTCACAGCAAGGAACGAGCAACACGGACTCTGTGTCGTCCAGTCTCTATCTTGTCGGTACTTGTCGACGCTATAGGTTCACGAAGCAGATGTTCAGTTCTAGAACCCGTATTTACCACCCAAAACTAGTCTCAGTGTAAAATTAATGTCCGTGTCGGTTCTGGGACTGAAGGTCATTTTGAACTGAGTATAGTAGTGGTACAGAGTTTTGGATGGCAAATACGAATGTAATCTCCTTGACTGATTCTGTGTTTTCATGTTTCAGTAATTTGAGTGATAAAGGGGTAAAATGTTCAAGTTTTAAAGAATAAAACACGATATTGAGACGTCTGTGAGTCGAACCCATGCACGCTAGTCGGAACATTACCAAATAAGTTTCACAGAAAACTACAGTGACAAAGCGAAGGTGAGTGAAAATCCAATATTGTTTTATCAGTGTTTGTTTTTTTCCTGTGTCGTAATAATTAAGTCGCCTGGCGTAATCATATATCAATAGTAAGAAATTAAAGTTATTGTTTATGGGTATACTGTAGTTATAAATCATTAGACATTATAGTGTTTCCCACGATGCTTCCTTCTGACATTAAAAATATACATCAGCAGATCTATTCCAGAAACGCCAGTTAATTATAGTGTTGCATCTTACGTCCATCTGTCAGTGAGGGATGGGGATATTAACAAGTAAACAAAGGGTATCCGGGGAGTGTCGTACATGACATAGTTATATATTTACACACTAGAGGTCATCAGCATCCGCCACAGCCCCCGTTCACCGGATGTAAAAGAGGGTAGGGCATAAGGCAGGGTACACATACATACATACATTCATACATACAAACAAACATACAGTCGTTCTCAGAAATTCGTACACATATATAGCATTGGTTACGAGAGGTCTTTATTCTGTACATATAATAATTATACTGTAGGCATTATTCTGCTGACTAGTTCAAGTATTATTAGGCAGATAACAGTACTAAAAATTATTGGTGTTAGGAAATTCATATACGAAATGTTCTATTTGTTAGGAACCATTTTTGTCACAGTGGTGTATACGAATTCCTGAGGACGAGTGTACAAACATACATACTATACTGTGATTTTATTTGCCTCACTCCTGCAACCTCTCCTTGTCTTCCTTTATGTTATTTATGTTTATCCACCTGTTTATTCTTACAAACATTAATTATTCTTCGTTCCTCTTTCTCTATCCTCCCTTCCTCTTTGTTCCTTCTCACTAACAAGACTTTTACTTCATTCCTCATCCTCATTTCCTCTCGTTACATTTTGCTTCGTTCAAATTTGAGGTTAATTTTTAAAACTTTCCAAACCTCAGAAATCAAAACATAGAAATCCTTTAATTAAGTTGCGGAAGTAAGAGAGAGAGAGAGAGAGAGAGAGAGAGAGAGAGAGAGAGAGAGAGAGAGAGAGAGAGTTATAAGTCAGTGCAAGTATAGCCTGAATAAAATACGTCACTGATTACACCATAACAAATCGATAGCCATTTCTACACACACCATGAGGCCATTGTGTATATTTGTGTGTGTGTGTGTGTTTGTATTTTTTTGTTTGTATATTTGTATTTTTATGTGTGTGTGTGTTTGTCTTATTGTGTGTGTGTGTGTTTATATTAAATTTTGTTTGTGTATGTACAGTATAATTATGTAAGTGTGTGTGTATTTATATCCAATTTTGTGTGTGTATGTGTATGTGTATGTGTGTGTGTATATGTGTGTGTTCTAACAATGTAGTCTCTGTAAGTTGGCACAACACCTACCTTGTACTGTACATACATACATACACTCACACCACCAGACACCTTTGCTCTCTCTCTCTCTCTCTCTCTCTCTCTCTCTCTCTCTCTCTCTCTCAGGACACGAGATAGGGTTTCGGTTTCGTAACATAAATTGGAGGAATCAAATAACTTCAATCTCACCACAAGTGAAAATTCCTCTCGATTAATGACGACATTTTATGAGGACATATTAGTATATTTTGGGTACATTGGAGCACCTTGATTCCTCCAAAGTAATGCCATGAAACAGAACCAAATTATAACAAAAATATTGGCTGCCTGTTGCTTGGAAAAGTTTGAAGGAATCAGTTACTCCAGATTTAATTGACCGACACTGTATATATATATATATATATATATATATATATATATATATATATATATATATATATATATATATATATATATATATATATATATATATATATATATATATATATCCCTTTAATATGTATACCCATAAAGCAGTCTTATATAATATAAAGATTAAAATGTAATAGAATGAACTGTACATATATATATATATATATATATTTACATTATTATCTATACCGCATTTGGATTTAAGTACAGTTGCCTCCAAAAATGTCTAGACACTACCAGCGAGAGTCTATATAGCAGGTAATGTCTTGAACTATTTGGAGTCAACTGTACATGAACCGAGATAGATAAGGTGGAGGGTCAGTAGGATTTGGTGATGCAGGAGTGAGGTCATCTTATCATATCACCTGATAACTATTTCCGTCAAGATGAATTTATTATA
>JAWZYT010002780.1:0-75553 GCA_034508575.1 Petrolisthes manimaculis | reverse complement strand
CAACTCATTAAAAAAAATCGTCAACTCGTATAAAAAAATCGTCAACTCGTAAAATATGAAAAATAAACTCGTTATAATGTTGTGGTGATGTGTTGTGTTGTGTTGTGTTGTGTTGTGTTGTGTTGTGTTGTGTTGTGTTGTGTTGTGTTGTGTTGTGTTGTGTTTGTGTTGTGTTGTGGTGATGTGTGTGTTGTGTTGAGTTGTGTGTTGATGAGTGTGTTGTAGTGATGAGTGTGTTATGGTGACTGTGTTATGGTGATGTGTGCGTTGTAGTGATGAGTGTGTTATGATGAGTGTGTTGTGGTGGTGAGTGTGTTGTGGTGGTGAGAACACGAGTGTGGCTTCAATCCGCAATCCGACCCCCTTCCTCCCCCCCCCTTCCAGTCCCATTGCCCTCTCCTTCCCCCCCCTCTTCTCAACCACTTTTAAAGGTGCACCAGACCTCTCTCTCTCTCTCTCTCTCTCTCCTCTCTCTCTCTCTCTCTCTCTCTCTCTCTGGATTACTGGGACACAAGTGGTATATTCAATGGTGTTTTTTTTTTTAATACCAATATAATGTTTAGTTAGTTGTATGTGAAATAAGACAGTAGAGTGTAGAGGTATAAGTGAAACAGTAACCCAGTGATACAGATCTGGTATAAAAGTGGTGACCTGGATTATGGGAATATCCTGGTGTGTGAGGGACCTGCTAGAACGCATTCACCTCACATTGACCTGATGACATAATGGACTGACCTGGTATGATAAAGTGACTTGGTATAATGGTGTGAGGGATTGACCTGATGTGTAGTAAGTAATGACCTAGATTTAAGGCAGGACCTCCATGGTGTTGAGTCCTTCCTGAATGACCTGATATTAACCTGGTGTAACACAGTGACCTGATATAAAGAATATCCTCTGCGGAAGTGACCTTGTTTTAAGAGAGCTGATACACGAGACCAAACTGATGTATGGAAGGTGATGTGAAGGATTGACCCTATAGTGTTAAAGGTTAATTATAATGATGTTTAATAACTAACCTGTTATGAAATACTGACCTTGTGTGTGTTACTGGTGGGCGTGGCCCCCCCTGGGCGGGGTGGGTACCATGATGGGCAGTGCGGGCGGCGAGGGCGGCCAGGTGAGACTCAGTACAGATGACGCCGTGAGTGTAGCTATAGTGAGTTAGTAAGAGTGTGTGATGGTGACGCAGTAGGTACGGGAGGAGGGTGACACCAGCAGCGGCGGCGGCGGCACCTGCGGCCAAGGGGACTGCGGCCCTGAGAACGGACGGTGAGTGCGGCGGGAGCGACGTGTGGCCTGGCGGGGGAGCGGGGCGCCACTGACGGATCGATGACGGGACCTGTGGCGGCGCTGAGCAACAGGTGGGGCTGCCACCTGCCAGGTGCGCCACTCATGTACCCAACACTTGATACAATTACCTTACTTGACCTTACTAATACTCTTGTAAACCAGATAACCTTATTAATATACCACCTCACCTCTGTACTCAGGAGTTAGTATGGGTCAGGCCAAGTGAGGTTAAGGTAGAGGGGTGGGCGACCCCTGGCAACCCTCCAGGTGCGCAGCCCCCCCCCGCCTCAACCCCGCGGAAAATTTCCCAGGTGGTCCCGCAGCCCCCCTCACCCCTCCTGGCCCTGAGATGGTCACCCGTCCATGTGGCCCTCACCTGCCCTCCTTTCCCAGTGTCCCAGTCCCTCAGAGACGACACAGTGAGAGATGATATGCATTCCATACTGCATTTATAAGAACAACCTTTAAATTAAACCAACAGATGATGGAGATTATCATTATAATGATATTAATGTGTACCTTCACAGTGACTTTCACGAGGCAATCCTTTGTATTATGGTGGAGGTGGAAATATTCTGCCACCTTCTTTTCCCAAGTAGTATAGCAAAGGATGGGTTCAGTAAGGGATGTAAAGTTAGAATGTACCTTCATATAACCACTTGAAGGAGGAACGATGAGAAACGAAAAGAGGATCATGGAGGGAGAGAGGGTGAGGGGAGAGCATGAGGAGGAGCAGCCAACACTAACTCTCCCGTCCACTGTTGACACTAAGAAGAAAATTATTGGCTCAACGAGATATGAATTTGGAATCAATCTAGAGTTATCATGTTTTTAGCCATTCTTAGTATAGACCTTTAAGTTGTGTTGAGGTTGTACACTAACCTCACACCCACCCAACTCTGTACAATTTATAAACAAAGTTGTGGGGTGAGATGCAACAGGTTCCTTCAAGCCTCGGGAGTGTGTGTGTGTGTGTGTGTGTGCGCCTGTGTGTGCGCCTGTGTGTGCGTTTGTGAGTGTGTGTGTGTGTGTATGTGTGTGTGTATGTATGTATGAAGAGAAACGGACACAACTCTGCCCTTCCACACATCACCAACACCTGCAATACTTAATACTTATAGACCACAAATCTTCCTTCCTTCCTTCCATGCATGCTTCTCAATCTTCCTTCTTATTAATTATCCCACCATCTTTCACACTAACTTCTCCTTTGACTACACTCCCTTCTTCCACGTATTGTTGGATTTTTTTTTATTCTATTTATTTATTATTGTTATCATTTACATTCTCTCACATGGACGTAGAGTGGATTATTTCCTCTATAAACACTCTCCCTTGTAATGATGACTTTCCTTTTGTAATATTAACTCTCCTTTGTTAATAACTTTCCCTTTACATCGTTTGGCCTTTAGTAAATGCCAAAACCCTATAAAATTTCAAAATACTAAGCCTCACTTTCCGCTTCCTGTACCTCACTCAATTTGGTACATTACAGTGCCTTGATTCCCCCAAAGTACCCCATACAGAAAACACGACCATATGAAGGATAGTATACTTCTGATACATTGGAGTGCTCTCTGGTTCCTCCAAAGTATGCCAGAAAACGGGACCTCTGATGAACACACATATATAAGAGTGGCCTGTTGCTTAGAATAGATAAAAGGAATCACAGGCTCCAGATTTACCAACACTTTTAACAAAAATAATGGTTGCTTAGAATAGATAAAAGGAATCAGTTGCTATAGATTTATTTAAGGGACCCTGTGTTGTAGTCAGAAATTTGAAGGTAAACGAGTCCTTCAAATATTGCCACGAAACACCACCTATATGGAAGGAGCTTGTTTCGTGGCATAGTCAGGAGGAATCAGAAGCCTCCAATTTGTATACACGATCACAGGGTCCTTAACAAAACTAATGGTGTCCTGTTGCTTGGAATAGATAAAAGGAATCAGTTGCTCCAGATTTACCAACACTGTACTTTAATTTACCCTTTAATAAAACTAATGGTGGCCTGTTGCTTGGAATAGTTTGGAGGATTCAGTTGCTCCAGATTTACCAACCCACATTGTCCTCTCCTTATACACAATGAATAGCAACACACGTAATTGAAGATAAGACCAACAACCCTTTATGGACGACAGGTCACAAAGTATAGAGCAGATAAGGAAGACTCTGTAGATTCAGCAACGTTACCTGCCGTCCAGTAAGGGTGCACCGGGGGAAATTATGAACAAAACAAAAAACAAAAAACGAAGACATATCATCCCAAACACAACCAGCTGTTTGGGTCACTTTTAAGGGTGTACTACTTACTATTCCAACAACAACAACAACAAACAACAACAACAACAACAACATCAGTCCACCTTTATTATTTTCTCCTAAATCTGGTCCTATATTTTTTCCTGGCATACTCTGGAAGAATCGTATCTCGTTCTATAAATGTATCAAATGTATATATATATTTATTTATATATTTATTATATTCCCTTAATCTAATATTATTCTTTGTGCACATAATTATAATCTCACATTCTGTTTTTCACCTTGGGTCAGTGTTATCGTATATACGACGATGGACCGTATGCAAGAAGATCCGTGGTGGTGGTAGTGGTGGTGTTGGGGATGATGTAGGACCGGTACGATGACTCTGTTGTTTGTTTGTTTGTCGTCGTATACGGGGCCTTATGCAAGAACACTCATGGCGTGGTATAGCGTAGCCTACAGTACGACGACTCCATAGATATATAACAACAGGGCCATCGTATCGGTACCACAGCATCGTCAACACCACGGACGTTCTTGCATACTGCCCATACTGTACCATGCCATCGTCAACACTACAGATATCTTTTGTGTTGGACTTTGTAATGTTGTATACCGATTCCATTTTACACTCAAGAGGTTGGTCTCTCTCTCTCTCTCTCTCTCTCACTCTCTCTCTCTCTCTCTCTCTCTCTCTCTCTGACCCATAAAACGCTGACTGCCTCGTAGAGAGAGAGAGAGAGAGAGAGAGAGAGAGAGAGAGAGAGAGAGAGAGAGAGAGAGAGAGAGAGAGAGTGTATGTGTGTGTGTGTGTGCGTAGAGGGGGGGGGGGGGGTAGAGAAACGGAAGAAAAATAAGCCAGACAGGAAAAGAAAAGAATAATGATAAAAAGAGGAAAATAAAGGAAACCAGAAAGAGAGATGATGAAATGAGTGATGTGAGTGACGTGATGATCGAAGGGATGTGAGATGCTGAGTTAGAAGACTTAAAGAGATGCATGACTGAGTGAAATGAGCAAAGGAGTTCGTAAGAGAGAGAGAGAGAGAGAGAGAGAGAGAGAGAGAGAGAGAGATGACTGTAAGCTGGATGAAATGAGTCTTCTTGTGAGATGAAGGCATTTTATATGAGTGATTCAAATGAAGTAGATAAGTAAAATGAAGATGAGATGAGTGAAAATGAGATGAGTGAGATGAAAATGAGATGAGTGTGAGATGAGAGGTTAGGAGTGCTGCCTTATATAACCTGTTACACTCAGCATTGATTTTAACCCCCTCCCTCTTCCCCGCCTCTCTCTCTCTCTCTCTCTGTGTGTGTGTGTGTGTGTGCGTGTAAGTCAGTCTCTCTCTCTCACTCTTTCTCACTTTCAAAGCAAGAGAGAGTGCTGCAGTCTGACTATGATAAGTGACTGCACATTATAAACTACAGAATAATCTACACTGAAATCAATCAACAACATAAAATAAAATAAACCACATATGAGAGAAAATATTAGACCCGTTAACAACTTACCAAATATGTTACTGACTGTCCAACCACTCGACAACGACGACGACAAATTCTGTAAAATAACAACAACAATAAATGACAGATAATAAAGATCTGGAGATGGAAATGTAAAATGTATGACTTGTAAACATGATATGATGATGAAACTTTAGAGCATTTCTTTTTATTTTGCAGAGAGTATAATTATAGAAATAAAGGAAGGACATAATTATTTGAACTGCAACAGCCATACATAATATAAAGAACAGCAGATATTATAAACTTGGAAATTTTATTTTTAATTAATACATAAAATCAAGAAAAGGCAAAGGATACCATTTACAAATTTTGGAAAAGGAGAGAAAAACGTAGAAATATGACTGAAAACTAATAATAAGTGAGGAGACAAATTAAGAAGAAAAAAAATAATTAAAGAGATAAACCCGTTGAAAAGGTGAAATTTACATCGCATCGCAACCACAAAAAAAAAAATAATAATAATAATAACATAACACCAGACCACGTTGAATTTTTCTAACTACAGTAGCTACGTTGGTTGTAATAAAAGAATACAAAAATAATATTACAAGTACAGGACCATTTAAAACTGAAGGAAAATGGTAAGGAAGTATTGGTAATATATTGAAGCACCGTGATTCCTCCAAAACAAACAGGACCAGATTAATTATGTTAAATGATGATGGCTTGTTGTTTGGAATTATGTTTGGAGATATTAGTTAGGTAAATATTGAAAGAAATACCGTCGTTTTGTACGGTTTTTCTACTTTCATTACTCACTTATTTAGTTTGACCATTCTAAGACTTTTCTTCTATGGCATTTCCTCCACAAATACCCGATTTCCATAATATTTAATTGGGGCATTTTGAAATTAGTCTGACTTTACTTAACCTAACCTAACATAGACCGCATCAGACTACTGGGACCTAACCTGGGCAAACTACTGGGACCTAACCTGGGCAAACTACTGGGACCTAACCTGGGCAAATACCGGGAAATAACTGTGGTAAAAAGTACAGTAAATGACCGGGGCAAAATATGGTAATTATTGAAAGAATTTACCATTTTGCAGCACTGTTGCCAGATCTGGCTGGGTCCCAGTATTTTGCCCCAGTAATTTATTGTACTTTATCACGATTAGTTTGCCTAATGTTAGGTTAGGTCCCGATAGTCTGCTGTGGTCTAGGTTAGGTCAGGTCAGGTAAGGTCAGGCTAATTTCAAAATGCCCTATCTTGGAAATGGAAATTTGCAGAGGAAATGCCATAGAGGAAAATAGTCTTAGAATAGTCTAAATAAGTGGGTAATGAAGGTAGAAAAACCATATGCAATAACAGTAATTCATTCAATATTTACCCAAAATACTGGGACCTAGCCGGATCTGGCAACACTGCTACAAAACGGCAATAGTCTAGATAAATACCCGTAAAACTAAAGTCGTGTTTCTGCCAATGGCATAGTATGGAGGAATCAAAGACCTTCCAATTCACCAACAAGAAAATCTCGGTATACCCTTTAGTAGCGGGAGCGATGATTATTCGCAATATTTTAAGTATCGCTTACCGGATCTCTACATTACTTTTATGGTTAACTTACCCAGATCCCTTATTAATAACATTGAAGTGGGCTGTTTCTGGGCATATATTAGACTCAGTAATTAGAGGAATCATCAGCCCTCCAATTCAAGAACAATAGGATAGCCCCCCCCCTCCGTGTTTAAAATGACAAGAATGTTAATTATGTAATATTTTTATACAATTAAGTTGAGCATACTGTGGCTACAATTCTCCTTTATTGTGCATGTCTTGACAACAATATACTTTTAAATTCAGTTCAACATTTCTCCAGATAATTATATACAGTACTGTGATGATGTACTGTACAAGATATTTGGACATGATTATTCTGTAGGTTTAACTTTACAAAAACATAAAATTTCTGTGTAATCTATTAAACTAAGGATTATGCAGTAGGATTAACTTTACAAAAACATAAAATTTCTGTGTAATCTATTAAACTAAGGATTATGCAGTAGGATTAACTTTATAAAAACATTAAATTTCTGTGTAATAATTATACTGTAGGTTTGACTTTACAAAAACTTTATATATTTCTGTGTAATGATTAAACTACTGATTATATTACAGGTTTAAATTTACATAACATATCTTTTTATTATTATACTGTAGGTTTAACTTTACAAAAACCTATGGGTTACCAATCAGGATGTACAGTATTGGGCCATATTCAAGAACCTTCATGGTGCTAACGATGGTGTGGTACCAGTACCAGTACGATGGCTCTATTGTTTGTTTATGGGGTTGTCATACCGGTACCATACCATTGTACTCACCTAGAATGTTCTTGTAGTACCGTAGTATTTTATCATAGGGGAGGTGGCCGAGTGGTTAGTATTTTGGACTCGTAACCTATAGGTTGG
The DNA here is from genome assembly GCA_034508575.1 of Petrolisthes manimaculis. Taxonomy (NCBI): domain Eukaryota; kingdom Metazoa; phylum Arthropoda; class Malacostraca; order Decapoda; family Porcellanidae; genus Petrolisthes; species Petrolisthes manimaculis. The sequence goes on along the minus strand of JAWZYT010002780.1, from coordinate 68,053 downwards.
CAGATCGATTCCTCTCAGGTGAGGGCCTAAGAATATTTACTCTTCCGATATGAGTTTCAGGCACTAACTATAAGGCCACCAAAACAGCTGCATTATTTGGGAATTACCCTCACTTCCCTCCCTAGGTGGCTGGGTACCAGTTCAGAAGTCATGATGTGTGTGTGTGAGCAGCAGTTGACCTGGGCCATATTAACGGGCTTGATCAAGCATATGTCTAGTGTTGCAACATAAAAAAGAAATAATAATTAAGGGGAAACTTTGTTGTGGGCAAATTGGAGGCCTGGAGGGCTACTGATTACTCCAATGTATGCCAGAAAAACAGGATACTGTACCGTATTCTAGTAGGCCTACAGTACTGTATATGAGTTGGGGATCTGTTTTGTTACATTGTTTAGAGGACAATGTAAACTCCAATTTGCCAACATGAAATTATGCCTTTAACAATGTTTAATTTGGAAACTGCTCTCATAATGATGGGTAATCCAATACAATATTTTACCCATCTACCTGCCACCTTCTACATATTATTTTCAGAGCCGTAATCCATCAAAACATTTGGCCTACCATGAATCAGCCAAGAGGACTTTCCAAGAGAAATATGAGTATATCAAGCATATCCATAATGAGCTGACGAACACACTAGCCGAGAACAAGTTTAATCCTGACTCTCCAGCTCAACAAGAATTGCTCAAACAACTAAAAGAAAAGGAAGAGAGATATAGAACAGAAATGTATCTTCTTGAAAATGATAATCCAGATATGATAAAGGATGTAAGTATTCCATAATAATAATTATAGAAATACATATCAGGTTGTCTATAACTCCAGTACAAATTAATGATTATTTTGATTCATTTGCTCTTTTCCTTGCCTTTTCTGTGATAAAATATTGTTTTAAAGTATTATTTTCTTTCTTTCTTTTCATTTTTATTTTCAATTTTTAATGTTCCAACACCGGACATTGCAGAAAACTGTATATTTTGCTTTTGTAAATCATAAAAAGTTCATAATTGATGTTACACTGGATGGATTGGTTGAAGTGAAGGCTTTTATGGTAAAGTTTAAGAAGAGCCTCAGAAATGGAAAACAATTTACACCCTCTTTTTTTTTTGTATCATTCACTACTTTTACGTGTTGATAAATATGTGTGCCAGTGGATTATGACCATGTTTGATCCCCCCACCCTACCAGGAGACTAAATGAAGGGTAAAACAAGTAAATAGTGCATTATATAGTTCAATTTATGTGTTTTAAAGGGAATCTAATTTTACCTGAATTACCCTAACCTAATCTGGACCAGGGCAGACTACCAGGACCTAACCTGAGTAAGCATAAGGGGGAAATCAAACCTGGTCAAAATGGAATGTTGCACTTGGAAATGACTTCATAATGCAAAACCAACTACCAACTAAAATATGAAAGAAATTGGTAAGTATCTTCCTGTTCTGTGGCTCTTCTTATCTATTATATACCACTTTTATTGATAAATATTGGATTTTGATTACCGGTACTTAATAATATTTATATATGTTATAATAATATCAAAGCCAGCTTTAATTTTACATGGATTTTTTTTTTTAATACTGTAGTATCATAGCCAATTTTCATGGAGTAAATATTTTCAGACTTTTCATGGAGCCAGGATTATACCACACACAGAATCCTGGAAGACTAAGCAAAGGGTGTTGAATGTATGTATGATTTTTTAAATTACTAGTAATATAATAAGTTCAGATATACAGTAAGCTGTACAATATTAGTTTTTGTTGTTTAAACTGCAAAACTAGACAGCATTTGCAGTATTGCATTTATTTTTTATTTTTTACTTAACATAATGTCATTGAGGATGACAAAAATCCACCAGGGCCTATCATGGACCTCCAAGGATCTATCAGTTAACCATTTCATAAACACTGCATCCTCAAGATTATAGTGGGTTGTAATAAATGAACCTTGATTTATAATTATGCACTGATGCCTACATACTGTATATAGATACCAATGACATAAATACAGTTTCCCACTGTTCTGCTTATATGAAAACTGTAACCGAGAGACAATTTGCATTGCACCAACTTACTAAACATTTATGATTGGTGAAGGGTAGTGGTAGAATTTGCAGAATTATAGTGTTGCATGAGTGGATTTTCTCCACTAATAAGAAAACATGGTTTCAGAAACATCGTGTCAGATCCAAAAACAAAGAGAAAAAAACACTACAAGAAGGAAAGACTTTGCTGACAACAGAAGACCTTGCTGCATTAAAGAAGAAAAAGAAAGAAATAGACAAACTGAAAATGGTAGGTAGAGAGTATAGTACAGTATATATTCTCCATGTTATTAGTTGAGGTACAAAATGTGAAATATCTGAGTGAATGTAAAGTAAGAAACAAAAAGTGTGTTGTAGAGACAAATACACATATAAAGGATTCATGTCATAGATAACAGAGTTTTGATGAGTGAATTGGGTGGAAGCATGGGACTTTCACAGATAGTTTGTGATAGACAATTGGAATAGAATAGCAAGAGATATACATATAATAATTGGTAAGGAAAAAGTAGTAATTGCAAGAATGAAAGAAGTTTGTATAATATTGAGAAGCTCTCTTCCTCGGTCATCAGTGTCAAGGAGCTTCTACAAGGAAGGGATAAGTCATATTAATTAGTTTTATGTTTTCAGGCTTGGCCAAAGATGTTCCTGACTGAAATAGGAAAACTGAGCGATCTCTCTCTAGATACTAGTGAGCGCTATGCATTAGAAATGGCAGATATGCAAGAGTTCCTTAAAGCTGCTCTTAAACCTTCTCGTAGTGGTGAAATAGCAAGGTCAGAGAAATGTTCTTATTTTTAAGTAGGTTATCTGGTGGTGTATTTTTTCTCATTCCCTGAGGGACACGGGCTGTCGGCATTGTCAAGCTAAAAACTGTGGTTAATATCAGTTAATATACAAGTACAGTATTTCATAATTAAATCACACACTAAATCCTCAGATATCCATACCTTCATTATCTGAAGCTCTGCTGTTTATGTATCTGAAAATTTATTTGAATGCAGTACCGTACTGTATATTGGTTTGGGTCCATTTGTTGTAAAAGTTTGGTAACTGTCTAAGTTGTACCCTGCATTTCCCATCTTGTGCTCATATAGTTCAGGGAAGCTATCTCAGCAAGTTACATAACCAAACTTTACTCTATACAGTAGTTGCCGTATTGTGTTCAAGTAATGCTGAGACTGTCTTTAGCCTGTCTGTCTGATCATTAATGAGTTCTACTCTTTGTATGCTTTTGTATATTCCGTTATACATCCATTTGGACCACACTCTCTGGCCTTGGTCCGGATTATGTCATTCTGTTGTAAAATTATCCGCCCTGTGTGTTTTATGGATCCCTCAATTACTGTACAGTATGCAGAGATCCCTTTGGCTCAGGTAATTTGGATGCTTGAGGGTTTACTATCTTGCATCATGCAGTTAAGGTTTATGAGATGATGTTCACTGATGTGGTTGGTCATAATATTGCAGGTGGATTCGGATTATACGTCCCACAAAGATCTCTCATGTGGTGACTGTCTTGGTGGAGGGAGTGAGTCTGGCTGATATCCTGGAGGCCTCTCAACTTTCACCAGACCAGCACACAGACACCTCTGCTTCATCTCAAGTCACTGACAGTTTAGAAAATGGAAATGCAGATGTGACAATGGAAGAAGTGTGTGATAGTACTGATATAATGAATAACACACAAAGTGATAATAAAAGGACTCAGGGTGAGAATCACGGTAGGCAGCTCAAGTGGTTGTCAGATGTGTTACCTCGCACATCACGTTCTACAAACATCAAGGTGGAAGTTATGGCACCAGCCAAGTACAAAGTTGCACCAATTGAAGAACTAATTAAAATTTCCTTAAATCGTAAGCACAAGGAGAAACTATTACAAGGTATGTGTTATTAATTATGCTGTAATGGAATAAATTATTTTAAAAGTCTTGGGTTTGAATCCTATTGGGCAGCTGACATGAATCTACGTCAGCTCTCCATCCATTTTTACAAGGATGGTCAGTAAAATGAGTATCTTGGGTAACACCTGGGGTAATCAGAATGATGTAGTGATCTTGTGTTCCAGGACAGTTGATACAAGCTCAAAGGCTGATATGACAGAGATGAACACAGTCGGTAAAGTGCAGTTACAGCTTATGCCTTCTGCTTTGCCTTTATCTCTACAGTAGTATGTTTGTATAAAACATTATTTTGAATAAGACTTTCTATAACAGGTTCAATAATTAAATTTTATAATTTAAATGTCTTATAGATTCCAGGTTATGTGAAAATTTTAAAAAGGAGGACACCGATGTGGAGTTTAGAGATGTATTTCCTCTCACCATAAAAAAGGAAAGCTATAATCTTCCTGAAAGTGATAACTTTGACAGAAGGAAGCTCTTGTTGAGCATTGATGAACTTGCTGGTAATTGCTACCCTTTAAATTATCCTGGTCTCCCCGGCTATGGTGACCCAGCATTCAAGAACACCTGTGACTCCTACTCTGAGGTAGGTTTGTGTACTACAGGCTATGCTTTATGGAAGCAAAAGCATGAGTAATTATTATTGTATTATGTAAGGCACGATTGTATTAGGAAAACTATGACAATCATTATTTTGCAGTATTGTAATCTTTTATAAGAACCATTGTATTATGAAAACATATTTGCCCTGAAAGCTATGGTCTATCAAATTTTTTAGAAAGAAACAATTTGTCCAGACATTGTAGTGGACTACTCTTCAGTATTGATATGATAAAAGGTTGGCTGATTGTGCCTTCCTTTTATGAATATAATGATAGAGGAATTTATTAAGATAGGCAGTATGCAGTGGAAAGCAACTTTAACAAAGAAAGTGTTTAGATACGGTAAGGAGATTCATGAAGTACTGTCTGTAGGTTAAGCAGCATGAAATAAAAACTGATTCTTATATTTAATTGACAGGTAACACCATCATCTCCTATGTTTAGTCTAGACTGTGAGTTTATACATGCAGTGAATAATGAGGTAATGGTCTTCTGGATATCAGTGGTTGATGAAACATTGGAGGTAAGTTCATATACTTTACTGTACTGTATCTAGGAATTTACATATTCTAGTTAATTAATTGTGCCTGTGTGAAATCCCCTTACAGAAGTCCCTGGCATTGCAAATTATTTTTAAAATTACAGTAAGGAAATCTTAATCAGTTTTGGCCAAGAGAGCTTTGAGGCCATTATAGTAACAGTCTCAAAATGGCCTTGAGAGCCAATATGACTTTGCCAGTGGTGTTCTCCATGCTATATCACACCTGTACCCCAACTCTCAGCCTCAATATAGATGATACATACAATGACAAAGAATATTTATACTGTATAAATTTGTTTATACAGTATAGTTATTATAGTTATGCTATAAGGAAAAAATTATGTCAGTACAGTATAATGTATTGTTCTTTTGTGTGACACTGTACAAAATGTTGAGTAATAACCTGTATAAATGATTATTACATTTAGAATTACATGTATGTATGTTTATACTATGTTGCTCTTTTGTTTGGTGCTGGCAGGTGGTGTACGAATCATTCATAAATCCTGGAATCCCCCAAAGTGATTACTTAGATTTATACAAGCATCATTGGTTCAAGCTGAAGGATGTGACCACCAAGCTGTGTGACGTTCAGAATGACCTCAAGAAGATTTTACCCACTGATGCCATCCTTGTAGGACACAGCTTGAATCACGATCTCATGCACCTGAAGGTAACTAACTATCTCTGTATCAACAGAAATCAAAAGTGTTATTATTCATTAAGGACTACAAAAGGGTAAGTGAGTTATTTAGCTTAAAGGGAATAACAAAATTTGCCAGTATAATGAGACAACATTTAGATTCCCAGTGAAGTGGGCCACTTTCACATTCACCCTCTTTTAAGCTCTTCTCTCATAAATACAGTATCACATCCACAACATAGTAATTTCATATTGCATGGTGAAAGGAGCTATTCCACGAAGAGTCGGATAAAAACCAGTTTGCCAGTTCTATTTGCAGATGCTTTGCAATGATTCTATCATGTAGAAGTTCTTGTGCTTCATCCATATTCATTTACTGCTGACAGTAAGAGGGAGGAGGAGTTGTTAGGGTGGGTGGGAAAGTGGAGAAGCAGAGAAAATATGATGTGTAATGCTCTCACATTTGCTAGTGTGTAACCCAGGTGAAGAATGGAAGTAGTGCAGGGGACTTTATAATATGCTGTACTGTGCAGTATTGATGTATACTGTATATAACTTGAACATGTAGCACACATTCTGTATATACTATTACTAAATATTTATTATTATTTGATATGTATTTTATGAAAATTATGGTATTTTTCCATTCTAGATGATGCATCCTTATGTGATAGATACTGCATCAATATACAGCTTAAGAAAACTTGCCTCAACACTGAAACATTTGATATATAAATTTCTTGGAGAAACGATTCAAAAAGATAATGAAGCTCATAACCCCACCGAGGATGCTACTGCAGTAATGAAACTTGTCCAACTGAAGCTCAAACATGGTAGGTCACAGTATATTTTGCCTTCTATCATACATCATGGAGCATGAATGGTGAAATCTTAATGGTACTGGTTTTCCAATGTTTTTTTTTTTTTTTTTACAGTACTACTGAAAGAATCTCTAGAATATGTGATGTTAAATAAAAGAGAACCAGCTTCTGTTATACTTTTTAAAAGACCATTGTGGCAGAAATACAGTATTTACTGGAAATGAGTTCCACCTGAGAGGACAATTTTTGCATGAAATTAGTACAGTACAGAATTAGTCATAAATTGATGTCATTACCAAAAACATGATAAAGCTAAACTCAAGATGTAATGCAAGTCCTGACTGAGACACTAGGTTGGAGCTGGTAATACTTGATCCCATCTTATCTAAAGTCATGCCTTATTCCTGCTCTCTCTTGCAAGTCCCACGTGACTTGAGCGAGAGAGAGAGAGAGGTAAGATCAACAGTGTTACCAGCTCAAATCAAGTCTCTCAGTCAGAAGAGGGGCACGATATTATTGTCCACGATAGTACCGTTGAATTTTTCTATTCTGTAAACACTTTGGAGACCTCTGATATCCTTAGCCCTTAACTCTTTTATACAATATTGACCGTACTACAATACATCATCATCAAGACTCCATCTTTCTTTCTCTTCAAGGGGTGGGAGAATTCCAGATCCATTAATATAAAAGGAAATTTAGAAAAGATATAGAGAGGGGCAGAATACACTTACACTTTCAAACCTACGTTATCCTTAGCTGCTCCCCACTAATACATTAATGGACAAAGTAGAGAAAGGAGATACAATTGTCCCTCCAATTTTGTGTGCTCTAATTTTGCGAAACACCAATTTTGCGACCGAGACCCTAAAAACTACGGAAAATGTGATAACCTAATTTTGCGAAATAGTTTGAGTTTTTCGGGTCGAGCCACAAGAAAGTGGAGGTTTCCATACTAGTCTTTAAGGGAGAAGGGGTGGTAGGATCGTGACGTCAGGCCATGCAGCAACTTGCCTTGAATACCCCTCCCTTCACCCTCTCAAACCCATCCATCATTTGAGTCTAGTTACAGTGAATTAAATTGATTTTCTTAAATGTCTGTATTTTTTGTATCTTTCTTTATTGTAGGATGTATAATGTATAATTGTTATGGCAAAATATTACTAAAATCACGAAAAATCAGCCATTGGCGATGAGATGTCCATCATATTCAATTTTACGAAATCGTATTTTACGGCCCCAAGTATCCCCCTAATTGTCGCAGAATTGGAGGGACTATTGTACCTCCTCAAGTCACTGAATAGTAAACTCAACTATACATGGACTGGACACATTTCATTTGAAAGATGGTCATTTGTTATTCTACCCATCACAATATAATATGCCCCAAAAATATACAGTAACACTTGTCATTTAGCACAAGCCCAGCAGATTACAAGTACTTATATCTGTAAAGTATTATGTAAAAGAAACCTGGGAAAACATTTGGTTGTCTTTAGTGTGGTACTGAGTGTGAAATTAAGTAATGAGTACAAGAATTTATTCATGTAATTTCCCTCCATATTTTATCAGCTAGTAGCTTTGATTAATTTACAACAAATACCAGTACAATATAAATAATTAGATTATTAAAGACGTACACATTACCATTATTATTATTATTATTATTATTATTTTTAAATAATCAGTCTTAAGTAAATTGGATCGAGTATATTTTGTTATGATATTCTTATCATTTGTTTTGCCAACAGACTTCAAGTTTGGTAATTGTGCAGTGGATAAATTAGCAACAAGATATTGTTGGCAAACTGGAACTTATGATATTACTCCTCATGCTGCAGAGAGGAGAAAAGTTTGGGATACTATTACCAAAAAAAACTATGCCATCACTTTATTCCAGGTAAGCTTACTACATTGTAAGGATGGTTAATCATAAGTACAGTACTATATTGATCGTTTGGTCAAGTTCTGGGTTTGGAACTCTGTCTAGTCACCCTACCTCTACTTTCTTTCCTCCCTCCCTTGTAGTTTCTCTCTCACCCAAACCAGCTCTAACCAACTCACCACTGGATATTATCATAGTCTTGTAATTGTGGGCCATATGCAAGAATATCCGTGGTGTTGACGATGGCATGGTACTAGTACGATGACTGTTGTGTTATACATGCTATTCCTAATTCCTTGTGCTCTTTAGACGACAAATACAAAAAGTTTGCTTGGAATTTTGGGACACCTTGTATTTTAACCAGATATAATATTGGAGGATAGTGGTTTGTGTTGTGATTGATATTTTGCATATTGTACTGTTAATACTATCACCACCTTTGACTCTCACAGTTATGTACACTTCATGTCCATATTCTCTCATACTGTTTCCTCTTTATTCCTTTTTACTCTATTCTTTTCTTTTTCTTGCTCCCTTTTCAAAGCATCCCATCAATGATGAATAGACACACCTCTTGTTTATAATGCTTAACTTAGCTACTTTGCTGTGAATTCCAGCTTTACTAATTATGTTTATTCATTAACTGTCTATCTGCATATCCTTAAGTCTATTCTCAGATCCCCCTGACTTCTTATGGGAAGTCTATTATCAAATTGCCCTTAACAACTTTTTTTTTTTCTCTCTCTGACACTGGACACACCGTAGGCTTAATCAAACCCGTTACTGTGACCCAGTCACTACTTCCGAACTGGTTTTTACTAAATTTCTCCAATTTGCACCACGTACTGTACAGTACATATAAATTAAATACCTTTACTACTTTTGTATTATAAACAGTACTGTATTGAAACAGAGAGATAGTAAAGCCATAGGGTAGTTTTTAATTCTGTTTTCTTAAGCATTTGTAGAATAATGTCTCTTATTTCTTCTTTAAAAGCATCTAAGCTCATTAAGAATAGCCCTGCTGACAACACCCTTGGGTATGGAGCATTATGAATGTGTTAGACCCGGTATGAAGAACGTTTATATTGAGGTTCTTCCTGGCAACAAACATGTTTCCAAGAAAGCAGCAGAAGTGGTCAGGAATAGGAACTGGACATTTGTTCACATGAAGGTTAGTGCTGATGCTGTTGCTAATGTAAAACTCTACTTAGTATACTGATAGTACTGTACAGTTGCCAAAAAAGGTATTGCGACAACTATTGATACAACATTAAATACTGTATATTAATGTCCATAGTTGTTTTTAGGGATTATAAGTATGTATTACAGAAAGATATGTATATTTCCTTCTGTTATATATACTTATAGTCCCTACAAATAGTTGTGGATATTACTAGGGTTAAAGTTCTATCAAGATTTGTTGCAATACCTTTTTTGGCAACTGTACATGTACTGATTTGAGAGACATTCTGCCCAATCAAGAAAGAGTACAGTAGGCCTCTGCAGTTCATTTTTCTATTACTGTATAATAAAATTATAATAACCACTTTTACTTGCTTTTGCATCATCAGGTTACCCACAGTATCTGTAATAAAAAAATCCCAGTCCATGTTTTTGAATTTTTAATAGTTGTGTTAGGTTAGAGTGGGTATTTGCATATGATGAATGTATGGTCCCAGGTTCACAATTACATCATTAATGTACTGTACAGGGTATGATAACCTCTCTTATGAGCTTAAAATATTCTGTGGTTGATTGTAAGCTTCTGTGTTTTTGTTGACATTCTTCGAGCTGTTTTGTCAAGAAATAACAACTAATTCAGCTGTTTTCAATTCTTGTTCTTATTACTACCATGAAATTCTCTAGATGGACCAGAAACTTGAAGAAAGTCAGAGTAGTGAGGGGCTACGCCATCACCTGAGGAAGTTGGACAAACGTCTGGGAAGAATCATAAATGGAGCAGCCAGTAAATCCTTACTTGTGTTCCTGTTTTCGGGGTCATCTTTGAATGCTCCAGAAGACAAGCTCAGTAATGGTTTTGCTATGATTGGTGTTAAGGATTTACCATGCCACTTTCGTATAAACAATTAGTATCAATAAGTTGCTGTGCAATACTGTAGTACTGGCAATAGAGAAGGATTTAGTTATATTTAAGGAATTGGACAGCTATTATGTACAGTTGGCTGCAACATCATCATTCATCATCATATTTGGTTTAACGTCCGTCTTAGAGATGACGGACATACTTTTCATATGGTGAATTGTTTATGCTGTTAGAATAGAAACTGGTTCTGAATGCAACTTATTCTTGTCAAAATAGTATTATTAAATACGTGGAATGGACGCATATTTATACTGCAGGCTGTACAGTACCTGCAGAAGGATTACATCAAGGGAGACAGGAGAGGTATCGGATACTGTACAGTAATAAGTTGCCCTAATCTTGATCTTCTATGTAATTAGTTAGCATGCTCTGGCCTTTGTTATATGACTTTATAATAATAAACTTTTTATTCATTCATGTGTGTTGTATGAGGAACATCAATATTACTTCAATAGTTTCACCATGAATTGACATATTCCAGTGATATTAAAACTGTTTATATTGCACTTTATTTGTGGTGAGATATGTTATTATCCCAGCCTTTTTTTTATGCTTTATCTACTACAGTATAATGTTGTTGTTTTTTCTGTACAAGATATCATTAAACATGACAAATGCCTTAACTACTTGTCCTAATCTCTCTCCCTCTCTACCCAAGAAATCAAACATAGGTGATAAAGATTTGTTGATAAGAGGAAATTATTCCAGTACAGCACTCGATGCAAGTCAAAGTCATGTCTGGTGAAATGGAAAAAAATGACGTAAGAGAGTACACAATACATAATAAATTGATTATTCATGGATGGGAATTACAACAGAAGCATCTCTTAAAATAAATTATACATCTTATATACAGTAGGAAGTGAAGTTGTGGGATGTGGTGTGAGAGGCAGACCACCAGTTAGATGGCAGAACAGAGTGGAAGAGTATGTAAAGGAGAGAAACATGAGGGGGAGGGGAGGGCTGGACCGAGTAAGGAGGGAGTGTTGGAACAGGGAAAACTGGACTTTTCTGCCGTGGCCACCCCCTTGAGGGGAGTTCCCGGAGGGGCGAGGCGTCAGAGCTATGATAGATAGATAGTACACTCACCCAAACACTAGTGCTCAGCGTACAGTGACCATACCTCATTCAACTCTTCATAATTCTGTAACTATTGTACCTACAGGCTTTTCGTTGGTACCAATCAAAAGAGGAAAAGTTGCTCATTCTGATGGTACTATATTCATTTACTCATTCATTGTAGGTTAAGAGTAATAAGCATGCAAAAACAAGCTATTTTTATTTTTCACCAAACCTCCGGTCCTAGCAGTACACACTTTTATACAACCCCCGGTCCTTTAGGGGTTAAGGTGAGATTTCTGACCAAACATTTTTCCACATTCAAAATCCTATACTCTTGTATGAACTTTTAAATGACTATTAAGGCTAGATTTCTCACCAAACTTTTTACTACATTCTCCACATTCAAAGTTCTTCTCTCTTTTTTTTTTCAATTGTCTTATTCTCAACCAGCCAGGGGTCTATAGTTGCATCCTAACCGTTGATCGCAGAGTATCCAAGGGCTCTCTTCAAAATGCTAACTGTTCCTTTTATTGCACCAAGTTGCACTTCACGTAGACTTGGGCAGCCTGGGATGGATTCTAGATAGTTCTTTAGATTGGTTTTCATCAGGCCTGTCGCTCCCACCACCACTGGAATAATCTCCATGTTCTTTAATGACCAGGTTCTTCGTATTTTGTCAGCTTTTCTCTTTCAGCTCTGTTTAGGCAGTAGTCGTTGGGCACTGTTACATCGATGATCTTCGCTGTTTTTTCTTGCTTGTTCCAGATGATGTGTGTATAAGTATGTGCTTTTTTAGATCACTCTTTCTAGCACACTTTTTACCACATTCATTACATTCAAATTTCTTCACTCCTGTGTGTATAAGTATGTGTGCCTTTAAAGATCTCTTTCTCACAAACTTTTTACCACACTCATCACATTCAAAGTTCCTCTCTCCTGTGTGATTATGTATGTGCTCCTTTAGATTACTCTTTATCAAAAACTTTTTACCACATTCTTCACATTCAAAGTTCTTCACTCCTGTGTGTGCAAGTATGTGTGTCCTTAGAACAGGCTTTGTCACAAACTTTTTACCACACTCATCACATTCAAATTTCCTCTCTCCTGTATGTATAAGTTTGTGCTCCTTTAGATTACTCTTTTTCATAAACTTTTTACCACACTCATCACATTCAAAGTTCTTCTCTCCTGTGTGTAAAAGTATGTGCTGCTGAAGGTAAGATTTTGTCAAAAACTTTTTACCACACTCATCACATTCAAAGTTCTTCTCTCCTGTGTGTATAAGTATGTGCTGCTGAAGGTAAGATTTTGTCAAAAACTTTTTACCACACTCATCACATTCAAAGTTCTTCTCTCCTGTGTGTATAAGTATGTGCTTCTGAAGGTAAGATTTTGTCAAAAACTCTTTACCACATTCTTCACATTCAAAGTTCTTCTCTCCTGTGTGTATACGTATGTGCTTCTTTAGTTGATCTTTTGTCATAAACTTTTTATTACACTCATTACATTCAAAGTTCTTCTCTCCTGTGTGTATAAGTATGTGCTTCTTTAGTTGATTTTTTGTCATAAACTTTTTATTACACTCATCACATTCAAAGTTCTTCTCTCCTGTGTGTATAAGTATGTGTTTCTTAAGGTAAGTTTTCGTACTAAACTCTTTACCACATTCTTCACATTCAAAGTTCTTCACTCCTGTGTGTATAAGTATGTGCCTCTTTAGTTGATTTTTTGTCATAAACTTTTTATCACACTCATTACATTCAAAGTTCTTCTCTCCTGTGTGTATAAGTATGTGCTGCTGAAGGCAAAATTTTGTCATAAACTTTTTACCACACTCATCACATTCAAAGTTCTTCTCTCCTGTGTGTATAAGTATGTGTTTCTTAAGGTAAGTTTTCGTACTAAACTCTTTACCACATTCTTCACATTCAAAGTTCTTCACTCTTGTGTGTATAAGTATATGCATCTTAAGGTAAGATTTCGTACTAAACTCTTTACCACATTCTTCACATTCAAAGTTCTCTCCTGTGTGTATATGTATGTGTCTCTTTAAAACACTCTCTGTCTTATACTTTTTACCACACTCATTACATTCAAAGTTCTTCTCTCCTGTGTGTATAAGTAAGTGCTTCTTAAGGAAAGATTTCCTATTAAACTCTTTACCACACTCATCACACATAAACATTTTCTTTGCAGTATGAGTTAACAAATGGTGAGTGAGATGGCATTTCCTACTAAATTTCTACCACATTGTTGACAGACCAACTTGTTACACTTCTCTTCTCTGACAACATTGACAACACCTCCATCACTAACACAGCTTTACTCTGCCACCAATATGACCACTTGGTTATTACTGTTGTCAGGGCTGCCAACCACACTGTTAGTCTGTTATTGGTGTCAGGATTGTCACACTATTACTGGTGTTATCTGAAAGAAATAGAACTATATTTTAACAGCAACCAGGAAGGAAATAGAAAGAAAAGAGGGACAGTCGAAGAACAAAAAAGCTAGTGGCTGGGTCCTAAGGGGTGCCCAAACCCTTAAAGTATTAGCTATTTATTGAAAGAATAACCATTTTGTAGCAGTGTTGCCAGATCCAGCTAGGTCCCAGTAATTTGCCCCAGCATTTCCTGTATTTTATCACTGTTATTTTCCAGTAGTCTGCCCAGGTTAAGTCTTGGTAGTCTGCCCAGGCTAGGTCCCAGTAGTTTGCCCAGGTTAGGTCCCGGTAGTCTGCCCAGGTTATGTCCCGGTAGTCTGCCGAGGTTAGGTCCCGGTAGTCTGCCGAGGTTAGGTCCCGGTAGTCTGCCGAGGTTAGGTCCCGGTAGGGTATATCTGCATAAAAGGATAACTTGGCAAACATTTATAATTTGTGTATATTTCACAAAGGGACAATGTAATATGTTCATGTGTAATGAATTTAAGAGGAGGTTGCACTTATTTTTGGCATAATAGCATATCGAAAATTTCATTGTCCAGAGCCTAAGTCCAGTGTTTTCCTGCCATTGTAAACATTGGACCGTCCCGGTAGTCTGCCTAGGTTAGGTTCCAGTAGTTTGCCCAGGTTAGGTCCTGGTAGTCTGCCCAGGTTAGGTCCTGGTAGTCTGCCCAGGTTAGGTCCCGGTAGTCTGCCCAGGTTAGGTCCCGGTAGTCGGCCCAGGTTAGGTCCCGGTAGTCTGCCCAGGTTAGGTCCCGGTAGTCTGCCATGGTCCTGGTTTGGTTAGGTCAGGTCAAATCAAGTAAGGGTAAAAAAAGTTATCTGCTGTAAATATTCTGGGCAACAATCAATAGAACAAGTAAAAATATGCATGAAAATGTATAAAATGTGGGAACAATCTAGGTGGACCTCTTATGTAGAATTACCTGTTATGTTGTTATTATCATATTATTTTCATCTACTGGTCATCGAGGTTAATTAACTTTGCTTTTGGATAGCAATGCTTCCTTTGGTATCTAACAAAACATTTTCTTTTGTTTTAACTACTAATTTTTCAATCATAGGAATTCTACTGTTAGATTCGTCATGTAGAATACTACTAATAATAATTAAGAGGTATGTTACAGGTTTATAGAAATGTTTTTTGCTACGTTACGTTATTACTTGTTCTGCATCTCGTTCCTCATCCAATTTTTTTTCATAGTAGGTAATGATCAGATCTCTCTCTCTCCACAAGTTGTTAATGTATGTGTATTTTGTTTATGCTAATAATGTTACATAGCTGATGGTACATTTGCCAAAAAATGTATTGCGACAAATCTTGATAGAACTTTAACCATAGTAATATCCACAACTATTTGTAGGGACTATAAGCATGTATAACAGATGGAAATATACATATTCTTCTGTAATACAGTACTTATAATCCCTACAAACAACTATGGACATTAACATATTTAATGTTGTATCAACTGTACATACATAGCAGCCAGGGATGGTACCAAGGATAATAGACTTTTATAGTCTATCATCCTTGGATTATCAGTTATCACCCACCCTTATTTAACCCTTAAAAAATCCCTTATTTAATAATGATACCCCTACTTACGGCCCTGAATAATTCACTATAACTAACTCTGTATTTAACCCTGAGCCCTTAAAAGACCCTTACATGCCCTTAAAATTTAAAAAAATAAATACCAAAATATTCCACGCCAGGCAGAAGATCCAATTATCAATGTTGCCAATATTGATTTTATTATTATTATTATTATTATTATTATTATTAGCCCAAAATATCGCCCAATTATATCATACTGTCAATGGATAGAATAAAATTAGTGATATTTAACTTATGTAAATCAAGATAAAATAAAGTAAAACAAGAATAAGATTAAAAGGAAGAAACATGATGGAACTACAGCAAAGGATAAACAAAATAAGAGATGTGCTGTTGAAAAGGCTACACACACACACGAAAAAAAATTTAGTCTGAGGATGAAAATGGGAAGCGGATGGGGACAGCTGGCCATGCTTTGATAATTTGTCTTGTGATTGGTCACCTCCAGTAAGCGCGTCCCTCATTGGTCCATCATCCCCCCCCCCCCCCCGCCAAGCTCTTCGGGCTCTTCAACAGCTACATACGTAAACAAACTGAGAGCATAGCCATGGCGGGAGTGAATTCGCATTTTTTAAAATGTAATTACTGTAACAAGCAAGACTTCATAAGAGGGAGGCGCTTACTGGAGGTGCTGGCTGCACCAATCACAAGACAAATTATCAAAGAATGGCCAGCCATCCCCATCCGCTTCCATGAAAATGTATATAATATGTATGTATGGCACTTGTTTTTTGTTTCTTTTATTACTTTGATGACAGTTAAGTAAGTTAATTACATATATAAACTAATTGACAGCAATTTCTGACTTATGCTGTTTTGTACTGATCAAACTTTCTTTAAAATTATTTGGTGAAAAGCTTCAGGATAATAATTATCATGGGTGAAAGAGTTAAAAGTATGAGAGACCTACTAGCTAGAAAACAAGATAATTAATACAGCAAATAAGTATCTTAAGGGGAAATACAGAAGGAAACATATCGGGGTAAAGAAAGTAGAAGAGGAACCAATCCATCAGAATGGGAAACCATTAGGAGGGAAATCAAGGAGAGAAAGAGATACAATAGGAGAAAAAAGAATTAAACATGTCCAGAGGAAAAGGACAAATGGGAAAAGTTGTACTTAGATCAGAAAGAGAAGGTGCAAATCTTAGTTAGAAAGGCAATGAAAGCTAGTGACGTAAAGAAAGCGAAGGAGATTAAAGAAGATAAAAGTAATGGAAAGAACACCTGGAAATACATAAATAATTAGGATGCTGAGGGGGGATAGAGAGAGAGAATCAATAGATTTGTTGCTGGACGGAGTATATGGTGACGATCGATAACAAAAAATTAGAAGGGGATTGAGCTAAATCACAAGTTGAGACATTCTGGAACGGGCTGTATGGAAAACATCAAAATAATATCAACAAAGTTTGGAATGAGGAGGCTAGGTCAGAGTATATAAAAAAGAGAAATTCTATAAAGTTAGATATAGAGAGAGGGAGGCATTAATTACCAGGTTAGAAATCAAGAAGGGAGAGAGAATGTACCAATTCATATAGAAAACTATGGGAAGGAAATTAAAGAACATATTGATATGGCTCTAGAAATAGAAGAGGGAGTTAAATACTTAAACAAAAAGGCCCAGCAGATGTGATAAAAGTCATAAAACCAGCTGGCAGAATTTTACAAAGTATTTTTTAGAAAATAGATATCTATTAACAACACTAATGCAAACACTCAAGCACACTCTGCAGTCAAGAGAGATACCAGAAGGATGGAAAGAAAATAAAACTGAAATGATTCCCAAAACAAGAAAGCCTAAAGTTAATGAGTTTCGACCTATAACTTTAACAAATATAGGCTATAGAATACTAATGGCAGTGTTGAGAATAAGTGTTGAGGCCCAAATAAGAAGAAATAACTGGGGAAAGGAAAATCAAGAGGGGTTTACAACAGGAGCCAGAATCGAAAATAATATCTTAATTTTGAGACACTGTGTAGAGCAGACATTTAAGAACAAAAAGTCACTAATAGTAATTTCGGTCGATTTTGCAAAAGCATTTGACAGTATTAAAAGAGACCTAATGGTGAAGACTCTAATGGATTATAAAAAAAACGAACAAACTATAGATGTAATAACAAAACTATATGATGGGGACATAACCCAAGTTAGACTTAATGAGGATGAAGAGATCAATATACCAGTTATAGATAGAGGATATAAGGATGAAAACTTCAACATAACCTCACTATTCTATGCAGATGACGGAATGTTATTAGTAGGGAATGAGAAAGATGCGGAAAAGGTGATTGAGGAAGTGATTAAAACAGGGAGGGAATGTGGACTTGACTCAGCTTGGAGACAGGAAAATATTTCAAAACCTCCCAACAAGCTGTGTGATGTGTGGCGATGAAATGGAAAAATTACCCCACTTTCTTCTCCATTGCCCAGCCTACAGCGAAGAAAGAAGGAAAAATCTAGTGCTACAGCAACCGTATGGACAGGACGAAGACAGTGTAATAGGCAGTCTTTTGTTTGACAATAATTCAATTGAGAAAAATAGAGAAACAGTTTATAAATTCTGGAAAATAAGGGAGAATAAAATAAAATCCTTAGTGTAACAGAAAAAAATAAAACAAGACCCAGACCACAAGAACTTATAATAGTGAACACATCAGGAAGTGCCGATCAAAAGGCATAACTTCCGCCATCTACCTGAACTCTGGAGACCATTCAGTCAGACTTGAGTGAGTCTGAGTCAGTCAGTCACTCTCGGAGTCTCGGGGAACTTGGGAAGCAGTACGACTGTTACAGTGCCGGTGCACGGACACACACGGAGCCGCTCACGGTTCGGTTCCAGTGTAGTGCTGAGACAATATTACATTATGTGGGCCTGGAAAGTGTGGCTGGCTGTGGTGGTGTGTGCTATAGGTGTCCATTCATCAGTACCTGTATGTTCCAACCCACCATGTGAAGGAAGGGAATACCCAACCTCCCCAAGAACCCAGGTGAGGGTGAACCTGAAGGTACTGAAACAGGAGCCAGTCGAAGGGCCTCGTGGTGTGGCTGTGTTGTCGATGAATGAGGGAACCAGACCAGGGAACAAGTCACTGTCTTGGGGGAAGAATACCTCCCACTCTCCATCAGGTGTCCCGTTGCCTCGGCCAGTTGTCACCATCGCCAGCCGCCTCTTGTACGACGAAGAGCCTCAGGGCGGGGATGAAGAACGTGATCAGGACTGGACTAGAAACCGAAATCGCGAACGTGGTCGGAGTTCCCTTTCCGGTGACCCACAACCCCGGGAGCTGGAGTATGACCCTGTGCCTGAAGGTGACCCCTACCGAACTGACACCACTCTTGCCGAGCCCACACTCCTGGCATGGGCAGGTGCCGTTGTCTCCCTCCTCCAGCCTACCCACTTCCCCTTGGGTGAGTACTCTATACTTCTATACTCCTCTGGCATCACAACACAGTAGCAATAAGCAAGCACTAATCTAATAATATGACCGTAGGAATTTAAAATTAGGAACTGACTCTAAGCAGTTAAATGATAAGAACAAATTATTATCAAGGGTTTATTTATGTTATACTGTATAATTAACTTAGTTTGAAATTTAGACTCGTATGAAAATGGGAGAAATAATACCGGTACGATGATAATTTTGTTTCCAATCGTCCATCATAAAATGATTAAAGGAATGGAAAGATAATAAAATATATATTCATGTATTGAACACACACACACACACAGACACAGACACAGACTGTAGCTGGTGTGAGGTGTACTATATATGGCTTCCCTGTGGACTAGGGATAACTCAGTCTGACTTTTCCACAATGCTAATGTCCTCAGGGTTTTCACTTTAGGAAGGAATGTTGGAGGGATTAGTAATGTACGAGGCTCGAGATCCCTTCCTTCCTTCCAGCACCGGGAACTGCTCACTCACACTTACTTACTTTATTTCTTACAATGATTCACTTGCCCCTTCCATCAAACAAATAATAATCATTCTGGTTTCGCATAATTTTTCCAGGCTGTTTCAATCGAAGGTGTTTGGATTTGTACAGGTGCTAGGGTTACTTTTTTCAGACCATTTCAGTCGAAGGTGTTCCAGGAATAATATTAGGTTAGTTGTAACCTAACTTGATAGGTCATCATTCTCTTCTGCGCCAACACAAAGCCAGAAAAAAAAAAAACGAAAAACAAAACAAGAACGAAAACAAACAATGAACTATAGAGGACACGATCGACGACTAACCATGCAACAGCTAGCGGCATAGTATTATTATTTCTAGGTAAATAATAACAGCTTATAGTGATGCTGGTGTTGATCCGGCTATCCCCTAATACCACATACTTAACTTGTAAGGTTGCCCACACACGCATATATATATATTTACCATAAACTCTTGCTGTGTATACTAAACTAATCTCTACTCGTTGTTAAAAGTTGCCCGGATAATCAAAACACCAATAATTTATACATAAGCAGCAAGTTTGGCTCAGGAAGTCATGGTACGTATTGGTACGTATTCATTCAGAGGTTCGAATCGTTGAAGTTGAAAGGAATTATAGTATTGAACGCCACTATGAACATGAAGCAGCGTTGGGTATGGCTTCTGAGTGCCCCATATCTCGTCAGCTTACCTCGTCATGCAGCCACACATAATATTAACATGTGGGTCAGCTGGCTTGAAATTAGGGCAGTTTTAAATGGATAAAGTATAGTTGAAGGTAACTTGTCCTGTCGCTTCTCCCGTCCATCTTATCAAAGACTCGAGGATATCACTATATATATATATGTTGTATAAAAGGCAAATATATCTGCAAACACATTGTACAGGCGGCGGCAGAAGTCGTGTCGCCTTACCTGCTTCACCGAGACATGCAGTGTTCATGGACTCGAGAAATACGTACTGTATGTTTTATACACCTAATAATCTCGAGTCAATGAACATCGCGTGCCTCGGTGAAGCAAGTGAGGTGACAGGACTTTTGCCGCCGACTGTACAGTACACTCCCCCCCCCCCCTTCACCCATCACTCTCTACACTCACAATGACAAACCTTACCTCCTCACAGTGTGCCATCTATTGAGAGAAATAAGCACCTTCTTGAGAGGCAACAGCTCGGACATTTGCCGGGGACTGTACACACAAGAAAAGCCATTAGGTCCTTGTCCAGCGTTTACACAATTTGTCCCAACACACACACACACACGTTTTCTAACTTTATCTTCCAGTAATACCCAATGTCTTGCACTCTTAGTTAGACCAACATATGTACACCTTTTTGTTGTTGTCTGTGTGGTGGTGAAGCCGTTCAAGAAGAGACTAAGTGGTGTTGGGTGTCTGAGTACTGAGGGCAAAAACCGTACTATGTGTTCCCAGCAGTCGTCAGAAAGGAGGGAAGATAGGCTGGGGTGTCTAGATGTGAAAATATGCAGTACACACACACACACACAGACACGCTAATATTAGTACACACACACACGCTAAAATCAGCACACACACATACACAGACACGCTAAAATCAGCACACACACATACAGACACACCCAATTAAATAACAGTACAAACACACGTTAAAATCATCACACACACATACACACACACGCAATTAAATAACAGTACACACACACGTATACATACTCACGCAAATAACAACAGTACACACACACACACACACACGTAAGCTAATTAATTAACACCGACTTTGATACCCGTTAGTACATAGGCAGTATAAATGACTAGTAAGTGTAAGGTACCGTATAAGGGAGTGAAAGGGACCCCTGATAGTTCTTCTTTTGGGGGTCATATTCCTCCAAACTATAATAGCCTATGCAGGGAAATCTATCACTTCTGTATGTGAGTAAGGGGGGAAGGGAGGGGATGTGTTTTGTGGCATGTATGGATCGAGTCCTCATTTAAAAGGTATAGTACTGTATATATCCAATTATTCTATTGAAGGGTCGTACAGTACGTAGGCAAGAACATTAATTCGTATTTTGTAGTAACGGTACAGTCACAAACATTAATAAGTATTCAGGTGTGCTTCGAATACCTAAATTAAGATAGTACATAAATACATAATAAAATCTCCATTGGAATTATTAGTTCGTTGGTGAATTGGACTGTTCAATGACTCGCTAGACAACGTACAGTCGGCGGCAAAAGTCCTGTCGCCTCACTTGCTTCACCGAGGCACACAATGTTCATAGACTCGAGATTATTAGATATAGAAAACATGTGTATTATTCGAGTCTATGAACAATATACATCTCGGTGAAACAGGTGAGGCGACAGGACTTTTGCCGCCGACTGTACAGTACAACACACTATAGAACCATCGTACCGGCCTATACCACACCACGTACTGTCAACACCACAAATGTTCTTGCCTAGTATACCCCAATTAAGCTTAGAACAAACGACCCCCTTCACGATTTTTCTTTTAATTAATTGCGCCGTAGCGTCAATCAATAGGCATGCAACCATACATACAGGTAGACAGAACCCATGAGAATCAAATTACTACACACACACACACACACACACACACACACAGTCCTTCACGATAACATCCATCACTGATGTGAATCGTACAAGACGAGCTAGACTTATATAATAGTATGAGCCTATGTGTAACCCCGCTCTTACAGGGTTAAAATGAAGTTATATGATAAGACTGATACTGTAACTCCTTCAGGGAATATTTTCTTATTGGTGAATTATAATATAGAAGGCTCCTGCTGATAACTTTTTCTGGCGCTATAGGACCTCGATGTTGCGGCGCCTAATATCCATCAATCAATCAATCAATCCTGCTGATGCCTCCAAACTATGCCAGGAAACAGCCTATCTTGTTGATGTTATTTTAAGGGACCCTGTGATGTATAGGGAAGGAGTTTGTTTCGTGGCATGGTCAGGAGGAATCAGAAGTCTCCAATATTATACACGATCACAGTCCTTAATGGGAGATCTGCTTCGTGGCATATCTATAGGTTAGAGGAATAATTTGTTGCAGATTTACCAACAAGATCTCCCCTTAATATTCTACACATGTGGTAAACGCCCCCCCCCCCCCCATAGATGACTGCATGTGATTATAACCCTTATAGACTGTGATGATCTATGTACAGTCACGGTCAAAAATAATCATCCATATAGGGGTATCTCACGTTAGAGTTTGACAGCTTCCCTCTGTTCCTTAACTGATAAACTTTCCAATAAATAGGTTATAACTACCATATTTTAATTTGATACAAGCAGCTACGCACTACTTAAAACAATAATATCATATGTGAACGTGAAAACATTAGACAGCAAATTGTTTGAGATACCCATATGTGGATGATTATTATTGACTGCCTGCGACTGTAGGTTTGGTTGTATGTCTTGCCTTCTAATCTGTATCATAAGAACTGGCAGAGAGTTATTATTTTTTTTTTTTTTTTTTTTTTTTTTTTTCAGCACGCGAGATATAGAAACAAGCCGATAGAAGAAAATATAAATCTACTTTATTTTGTCGTTTGTGAAAGTATAATCTCAGCTGGGTACATTTCTAGTTCATATTATTATTATTATTATTATTATTATTTGTGAAGGTGTGTGTATACATGGTATCTTCTGAGTGCATTTATAGTTATTATTATTATTATTATTATTATTATTATTATTATTATTATTATTATTATTTGTGAAGGTGTGTGTATACATGGTCTCTTCTGAATGCATTTATTATTATTATTATTATTATTATTATTGTTGTTGTTGTTGCTTTCACTATTGCTGTTGTTGTTGTTGTTGTTGTTGATGGTATTGTGGCAGACGAGTAAAAATAAGTTGACACCATCATATCTTCTCTACCTTCCCCTTGTAAGCCGAGAGGAGAGGATTATATTAGTAAGGGCTCACTTGTGTTGGTGATAGTGATGATGGTGGTGGTGATAGTGATTGGTGATGATGATGGTGGTGGTGGTGGTGATAGTGATTGGTGATGATGATGGTGGTGGTGGTGGTGATAGTGATTGGTGATGATGATGGTGGTGGTGGTGGTGATAGTGATTGGTGATGATGATGGTGGTGGTGGTGGTGATAGTGATTGGTGATGGTGGTGGTGATAGTGATTGGTGGTGATGGTGGTGGTGGTGGTGATGATGATGGTGGTGGTGATAGTGATTGGTGATGGTGAATGTGAGTGTGATATAAATTGTGACTACAGTAGTTTCACACACACACACACATATTAAATTATTAATAAACAAACAAAACAGTATAAACGTATGAAGTAATAAGCAGTAACAAAGGGGATTGAGGCCTTTATTAGTAAGGTTTAAAACTAAGGCTTAAATATCACTTTACAGAATTGGTGCGATCAGCCTTGGAGCATCGAATCTCAGGGGAGGAATTGATCACTGAGGTAAGTTACACACACAAGGAGTTACAAGGTATACTCTGTTCAAAACTTGTGTTCCGCTGGCCTCTTATGCTTAGATAGATAGAAATAGATAGATAGACAGATAAGAGATAGATAGAAATACAGAAAGATATAGATAGAAATAGATATAGATATAAAGATATAGATAGAAATAGAGACAGATAGATAGAGGAAAATGGAACACAAGTTTTGAACAGCTCTCTATTATGACGTGTGTTCTCTCTCTCTCTCTCTCTCTCTCTCTCTCTCTCTCTCTCTCTCTCTCTCTCTAAGTATATATGGAAAGCAGGCATTGACCACAAGGGAAAAAGGATGAAGCAGAGAGAAGGAATTGCTGTATAGTTTATTAATTATTGTTTGTGTTGTATTTGTTCATCAAGTTTGAATAGAAGATTATCCTACTATTTCTTTAATTAATGTTGTATATTAGATAAATGAGAATACTGTATTATGATAGTGATGTATTATGATAGTGACGTATTATGATAGTGACGTATAATTATAGAGTGACGTATGATTATTAGATAAATGAGAATACTGTATTATGATAGTGACGTATTATGATAGTGACGTATTATGATAGTGACGTATAATTATAGTGACGTATAATTATTAGATAAATGAGAATACTGTATTATGATAGAGTGACGTATTGTGTGTGTGTTCTTTGACATTGGACAGTCGCTGAGAGCAGAACCCGGGTTTGTGACGTGTATGGGTGTGGGTGTGGGTCTGGCGGTGTGTGTTCCTCTGGTGGGCCTTCTGCTATGCTGTTGTCGTCTATGTGGTCGATGTGGAGGCAGCAAAGTCCAGCACAACCGTACCTCATGCTTCAACTTCCAGAGAAAGACCCTCACGGCTTCACTCGTTACAATTTCTGGATTCGTTCTGTGAGTATAGCCTAATTATTAATATTTACTTATTCAACCGTAATTTAAGTGACTAGGTATAGGCCTACTATTAAAGATAATTTTCTTTTCAGTGTCTATATAACTTACCTAGATTTAAAGATGAAAATATTTTTTGTTGTTGCTTAACATCTTTCATGTGCAATATATTCTGTTGATTGCGGAAAACTAATGAGTTAATTAAATAGATCATAATTTGAATCATACCGAAAACAAATTAAGCTACATATATGAGCATTAATTAAGTGTTTTAAACATGTATTCGATAAAGTGATTGAAGCAGGAAATAACTTAAATCAGATGCTTGTATTTAGTGTCCGAATGAAGATAAATCAATGTCAAATTATAATCCTGTTCAGACGTTCACTTACTTCACTATACGAGTTGAATTGTGGTTGAACCAGACACTGCATGGGTGTGCAAATCGTAGCTGTGTGAAGGTGACTACATGTTACAGTGTACACATTAGAAATCTTGCTGAAAACAGGAAGAAGCCACACACTGTTTCCTGGGTATGAAGCCATGTCGGTCTTTCTTGAGTTTCTACACCAAGGACAATGTCACTGCCAATTGAAAGTACAGACAAACTATAAGTCATGCAAGAACACACACACTTACACATTTCCACACACACACACACGCCCTGACACACACGTACAATTCTCCACACACACATACACACACACACACATTTCTCCACACCCACCCAGACACACACGTTACACGTACAATTCTCCACAATCACACACGTGACATGCACACACACTACCCTATCATTTTATAAATATATCGCCGTAACCCTCTCACGCATAATAGTTTGATTTTTTTTTCACATCGGATGCATGATTTTAGACTGTGACTGTACAACTTATCGTTAAAAATGAATATCCATCCTCTCATCCTCTCAATGTACTGTAGTACGAAAAAATGCTACCGTTATAGTCTACGGATTTTACTCACCATATTTAATTAACAAGCAAACGTTATGTGCCTTTGCTTTTAATTTATGAGCCAAACAGTTATCAATATTACATCTCTTTGCTATATATCGTGGTTATGACAGTTTTAAAGTAATTACTGTAGTTTCTCCTACTTATCTTATTTTTGGGTTACAATTTATACTTTTACTGTACATTATTCTGTGGTATAATTATGATGTTTTGTATACAGATTCAGTCCATCGGTATTTTATTATTATCCATATTGTTTCTAGTGTATAACTTTCTCATTATGTTGGTCACTATTATTTCCTTTCTTCTCCTTTTATTTCATAATTCCTGCACTCCTCTTTGTGTAGCCTACTGTAAGTTGTGAGGAGAAATTAAGATGTAGATAAGTATTTATTTTGCAGTTACCAGTCAGCAATACTAACTTCATTTAGGGCTTTTGAAGAAGGAGAAATATCTGAAAGAATTATTAACAGTTGATGAAATGGAATGGTGCAGCCACAATCAAATATCCACCGAAACTTTCCTTCCATCGTAGTAAATATCTTTGTAATAAAGAACAACATGTGTATGATATTGCAGCACCTCATAATAATAATAATAATTGAGGGAGTTGAGCTGACATCAGGTGTAGTATGATTATATTTTGGTATGATACTGATTTATTTGCACGATGGAAGGAAAAAATTGTTGATGGTTATTAATTTTGATTGTGGCTGTATAGTATGTTAATTGTTTCAGGCTGGGAGTGACAGTGGTGGTGGTAAGCAATGAACGTCTGGGCTATGCAGTTGGGGCAGCACAGAGAAGTATCCATAATAACGTGAGAGATTTGGACACTTTCCTCGCCAACACCAAGATGCAGCTCAGGTTCCTTGTCACAAATTCTTTCGAGAAGACGTCCGAAGCTATTAACAACGATCTAGATGGTACTGTACTTAGGACCGTCGTATGCAAGAACATCTGTGCATGGTGTTGACGATTGTGTGGTACTGGTACGATGGCTCTGTTGTTTGTTTGTCTATGAAGCCGTTCTACTGTTACCACACCATCATCAACACCATCAAGTTTCTTGCAAACCACTTTTAATCTTATAGTGTACATTCCAGAAGAAATTAAGGAAAGCTAACTCACCTACAGATATTATTATTATATTTTCTTGTCAAAAATAAGTTTGCTATGCTATATTAATCTTTTAATTTTATTGGAACAAGTGATTACCGATTGATACAGTCCTTACTATAATGTATACTGTACTTTTAGACATTGACTACCTGCTGGGACGGCCACTACAGAAACAACTTGCAGCGGAGGCTCAAATTGAAGTGGCCCTTGATTCTCTCCTTGACATCAGCAGCAGTGAGTTGTCATAATATTAGTAACTTGGCTAACATGTTGGCACTCATTCAATTCTGTTCTTTTCTTGTATGGTGTGAGCTGCTGTTCTGGTGTTTTTAGGGTAATGATCATATCAAAGATAAATTTTCTACATGCTTTCACATTTAGCCATTTCATATTTTCAGGCATTCGGAACATAGCGAGTCGGATGCGTACCTTAGAGGCTTCAAGATTACAGGCAGCAGCCAGAGCTGAAGAGGTGAGGTGATCAAGTGTTTATCTATCTCTTTGAATTAACCCATCACTGCATACTGTAGTACTTATAGGTCCATATGCTAGAACATTCGTGGTGTTTACGATGGTGTGGTACCGGTACTGTTACTTTGTTGCTTGTCTATGCAGTCTTCGTATCGGTACCACGCTATCGTCCTCACCAAGGATGGTCATGCATATGGCCCTCAGTCACCAGTCCTGCAGTGTCCATTTTCACAAGGTTTGGAATTGACAACTTAGGCTTACAATTGACAATGGCTTGATATTTTATTTTACAGCTACGAGGGCGGTTATTGGAGTTGACAGGTGATATTCAACGATTTGTGGCCCGTTGTACCTTTGAGGACGCCCAGCTGTGTTCTACTATTGATCCTCAGGGCCTGGAATTGTCAGCACGATTTGACAGTGTGAGTGTACTGAATACCAAAGAGATGACTGTGACTATAATAGGTACAATATTACATAGGGAGAAGGAAAACATATTCAGTACCTTAATCGGAGTATAAGACTTAGTCAGGTGGAGTAAAATGTGAGACAGATATAGTGTGGTAATAAGGAAAATTTCTCTTTCTCGCTCAATTTCTATTATTTTGCAATGCAATTTTAATGACAAAATGCTCTTTCCTCAAAAAAATTAAATAATATGACCCATAAAATGTCAACCACAGACTACTGTACAGGATAAATAATAAGGACAGGTGAAATATAGAAGAATGTTATGTTGAATACTGTATTCTGTTCTGGACAAGGATGAACCACTGTAACCTCTTCTCTTTCAGTTTTCGTTTTCAGAGCAACTTCGTCTTCTGTCAGAGGTGGAGCGACAGAATCTCACCCAGACAGCACGACACGCCCGCTTGGAGTTTGAGAACATCCCATCCTACGTGGAAGCAATGACTCGAACCACCAGGGAAGGTATGGTTATCACTGCTTAGTTTTTATTTATTAAGTTTGGCTGTGCCGATAAAGAGGTGGGCTTGAAGAGATAAAAATTAATAGGACTGTCCAAATGTCTTATTAATTTTTTTATTGTCCAATAGGAATATGTTGTACAGCGTTATAGTTAGTTGATGGACATATTTTTGTTCACTTTTATTTTGTCTCTGAATCTTTTTAATTTTTATATACTGTAGTACTGTATATGGTATTGAAAATAAACAATACTGAATATTTTGTCCTTATATGGAGTAGACATCTAATTTTTACATTGATGCATTTCTGCCTCGACTAATTTATCTTTTAACTCGTCATTGATTAGAGGTGAAGCGTGCATTGCTTCAGTTCCGTGGGGCCTTGTATACGCGAGTTCGAGGGCTCGACGACGTGGCCTTTGACTTGGAACTACGGACCCGAGACTTGACCTGGCGCCTGGACCGTGCTGCCGCTGCCCTACACGAACACGAACACCTGCGCTGGTACACTGGACTAGGTTAGGCCTCGGTGACTTGTACAGTTTGTTTAGTAATTTCTGGATTAGGTGAGTCTTTGTAAACTTGTACCAGCATCTGACTGGTGGTTGATTGCTGGAATGGTTATGTCATGGTAGATTATTAGTTGATTTGGCTGACTGATGGGTACAGTAGCTTAGAAAGATATTTTCTCAGAGGTTAATCAGAGAAACAGGAACTTGTCTGCAAAAATAGAAGCCAGGACTGCATGCTACAGTACTTGTAAATCAGCTCCCCTTCATGTCTCTTAAGACAGTTTTGCAAAACTAAAGTACCACACAATTTGTTATTTATGCAAAATATAAGAATCTGCACAGGTGTTTACTTCTGTGTGCAAATAATTTGCTTCACTTTCTTGATGATAAACTAACAAAATAATAAACAGGAATGCATCGGTGTTGATTGAATAATTTTGTATTAATGAGTATGTGTTGATTGTGTCCACAGCCATCTCAGTGAGCCTTGGGTTGGTGTGGGTGTTACTGACGGTAGGGATCTGCTGTGGTTGTTCTGCACACGCCAGTCATCAGGCGCCAACTGAGAGATCCTGTGTATCAAATTCTGCCGGACAGATGCTTATCTCGTCAGTAACCTGTTTACTTGTAACATTTGTGTGGAAATCACCTTGTCTTGCATGAAGAATAATGCTGTATTACCTTGACTTATTGAAATATCTACTTATTATCATCCCTGTTGTTTCTCCATCTGAAGAAGATTTGGATTATATTGACTGAAACTTACTGTATATGCTTCACTAGTTAATATAAATGAATAATTAGGTCCTGCTTAGTTGTGGCTCAGAATGGAATATATTTAATGAAAAATAAGCTTCTAACATACAGTATTTCCCTGATGTTATTATACATGTACCTGTACTTGTTATCAGGTCAGTGTTTTTCATGATCCTGGTGTCTGGTGTGTTGTGGTACGTGGTAGTGGCGGTGTTTGTGGTGGGGGCTCATGCTCACGCCTTCATCTGTCACCCGCTGTATGACGAACCCCAATTCCCCACACTGACACACCTCATGGATCAGTCTGGTATGATCTACCCTGATGGTCCCGTCCTCACTAACTTGCTTCACCCTGGCCGAGACGTTCACCTTAGTATGGGACAGGTGCTCAGGTAAATTGACTACTGTAATCATTTAAAAAACTATCTCTTTTTTACAGTAATGAGAGCTTGTCCAAATCTTAAAGATTTTTGGGAAATGTACAGTATTATCATTATTGGCTTCCATACAAAACTTAATGAAATCTACTGAGATTGTAAATCCTACATATTTTTTTTTTTTTTTTTTTTTTTTTTTTGTCAGTTTGTGTAAGGAGGGTAAGACAGCATATGAAGTGTTTGAGCTGCGACACTTCTTTGACTTGGAGGCTGAGACAGACTATCGTAACAAGATGGACTTACGGGGAACATTGGGTCGTTTGCAAGTCAATCTCTCAGAAGTGGAACTCTTATCTCCTGAGGCTGAAGATCATCTCAATGACTTTCTCAAGTCTATCAAAATTGATCTATCACCATACAGGCGAGAGGTGAGTATGGAGTTCAGGAGGTACAGTAATTCTGTAATACTGTACTGTACTAAGCAAAGGATGGCAGCTAGTAGGTTTTCAGACCTGTTTACCATTTTCTCTCTAATAATTTCAGACGAAAATGGTTCTCATGCTTTGCTCATATAATAATTCATATATACTTTTTACTAATTATAACTACTATACTGTGTTGTAGCTAATATATATTTTATATGACTGGATGATGACAATGATAATTATTCACTGCTATTTCAGATGGAGAAGCCACTGGTAGAGAAAAATTTGCCAGCACTTGTGGAACAGATGCAGAATGTTGCAGGTCAACTGCGTTCTGTGTCTGCCTCGGCTGAGCTCTTCAAAATGGTGTCCCGAACACGTACCTTAATCTCAAACACTCTCTACCCTCTAGAGAAACGTAAAGTAAGACTAAGACTCTCTGTTAATTAAATCTGTTGTGTATATAATTATAACATTTTCAAAATTCTTTGGTACTGTACTGTATTAACTTGTGCATACAGCTGCAAAATAATATTGATGTGAAAGCTATGTGTTATATTATTCTTCACCACATGTATGTCATTAACTTATACATTCTGATGATGCTCTAACTCACACAACCAAGTAATCTCTGTACTTATTTATCTGTGTTTATCTATACAATTTCAGTACCCTATATCTTTTTATACTCTTTTATCTGTGCTAATCTATATAGAGTACAGTAGGCTACTGTAGTTACAGTACTGTACTGTAACCTCCTATATCTGTTCATACTGTACATGTTCAGGAGGATGTGACATACCAGGTGGCAACACTGGACATGGAAGCGATGCCACTTCAACGCCAGATCAATCAGTCGGCTGGACATTTACGCACCATCCAGTACTTTATTCATAACCATGGTTCTTCTTTGGCTGCTGCGGTTAGTCTCTCTCTTTCTGTTTTAGTTTATGATAAAAATGTTTAGTGTGTGTACTGTACTAGAATTACAATTATTATACTGTAACTTTTATAGTATATTCATTGCACTATCAAGCAAGATGGCCTCATTATGCATATAATTTTTGGCATTTATTTGTATCTTCCAGCAAGCCACTACGAGCATTAAAAAATATAGTTTTGTTATTAGCTCCAAGTCTTCTGAGATATATTTTCTACAAACATAGTCATCTGTGATATATTTTTTACATACTGTACTGTACATAGTCATCTGAGATATATTTTCTACATACATATACTGTATACATATCTTTATTGACAATAGAAAGCACGTGGGTATGTGGAGAGAATTCTGGGGTACGTCCGTCAGTATTCATCTCATGTACGCAATGCTGCCTACCAATCTGTGGCTCCCTGCACACCAGTCTGGAACCTCTATGACTCAGGCCGCGGTGTTACATGCAACGGAATCATTGAGCCTCTGGTCAGTAGTTTTGTCATATTTTTCTCTTGCTTTAGACTGTATTGTAGTTACAAAATTTATTACAAGTCTATTTTTCATCTATAGTATTTAACTAATTTTTGAGGTACTGTAATCTCCTAGCCATGTTACATACTGAAGATTGGATTTGATGGTAATGATGATAATTGTACTGTATTGATGATTGTTCATAGGATAGTTTCTATTTATATAATTGCTGGGTACTGGTATAATCTAATACTTTTACTAAATTAATGTAAATACGGTAGGGAGACTGTAAGCTTTTAAATGAGGGAACATTTAAAGACCCATGAAATCAATAGAAAAGTGATAGCCATACATGGCTTCATAGTTATTCAGTGATATAGTAGGCTACAAACTTTAGCATACATATTGGTGTTTTTTATATTTTACTACAATCCTCTGTTGGCAGAATGCACTGTGGTTGGCAACCAGCTGGTGTCTGTTGCTGTTCCTGCCTGGTATCTGTATGAGTCTTGGACTGGCTCGCTTTTACCTTCGGATGGATTATGATGATGACACCTTGCCTCTGTAAGTCGATCTATACCTGTACTCCTATATTTATACTGTATATGGAATACTTGTACAGTACATTGTTTGAAGAGAAGCCTTTATTGAGAACATCTTTTATTGACTTTGTGTGGTTATGGTTGGTTTTGTTGTTTGAAGAGGAGTCTTGATTGATAACATTTCACTTTTATTAGTGAAAAAAAAGTGTAAAATGGAAAAGTGTTGGGGTGCTAGAAAAGACATATACTGTACTGTACTGTATATATATTGCAATTCAGAATTGTTATAGGATTTACTTATTCAATAGAAATGGTAGGGAGGGTAATTGTATCTGAGAATAATTATAACATAATGTACAGTTGCCTACACATGAAGCTGGTGGGGCTTGTTACTTGTGATCAGGTACAGTAGCTACAACAGGTAGGAAAGTGAAAAAAAAGTTGTAGTTTGTTGACAGGCAGACAGTAGAATATTATTACTGTTTGCCTATCAACATACTATAACTTTTGATCACTTTTCTCCCTGTTGTGGCTACCTCACAAGAAGTAAGGCGTACCAGTTTCGTGTGTGGGCAACTGTACGTGTAGCCTATTGTGTAAGTGTCTGAAGGTGAGAATTTACTTTTTCAATCTTAATGATTTATTGAACTCAACCCATCTCAGGAACCCCATCATGAATGTTTTAAATATACAGTATTAATTTTTATAACCGCTACTGTTATTTTGTTTTCTCCAGACACACAAATGGATCGCCCCAAGGCTCCAGCACCAGTCTACATCAGACGGCATCAGGGCCAACGTGGGGGTCAAAACATGCGTCATCATCAAGTCACAACAGACACTATCCCAGCAACCAGCACAACGGGTCAGTTTCTCTCACACCTTCAGTACGGTATAATGTCATCATGAAGCACTCACACCATCAGATTCATTTTCAGCTGCTGTATACAGTATATGTTTTACGATAAATATTATGATATGATTACAGTTAGCAATAGATTATTTATTATATGGTATAATAGCTTATTTAATGTGTGAGTGCTTCATAGGTATACTGTATATGGCAATTTCTTTCCTGTATAGCCCAGTTAGATCCTTTGTAATGGGATAATTCACTGATCCAATTTAGTTTTGCAGAACTTGTTGTGCACTGACCATTACCTCACGTTCTAGGATCACTCATATCCTCCCAAGCAGTGAATATTGTATAGTTGAACCCTTAGATGATGGAAAGCATTCTAGTGATAAGTATAATAATCTAGTGATAGCCTGAGTACGTGTTTTAGATTTCAGCCATCTTTTAAGGGCTAAGTTCCTAGTTAGAATTTGAGTAACCTCTCCATGTTGTGATGTTGATTTAAACCCTTGGTCCTTAATAGCCAGAGAAAGCTATATCTTGCTTCCAGAGGGAGATTGAAGAAACGACGTAAGACAGCGGAGGAGCAAAGAGACATTAGGGAGATGATGGCAGTGGCACAGTTGTCAGCGTGGCGTGATGCCTGGCGAGCTGGAGCATCATTCATCACTCTGGATCTTGTAGCACGACACATACAGCAGCCGGTGGAGTGGGTGAAGAACCACTGGAATGATGTACTTCCTGCTACTGGTAATGGGGCTGGAGACCCAGAGCCTCACTACCAAATGCCTGGACTGGACTATGAGTGCAGCCGTGACTCTGGCCGATGCTGTCACTCCCCTTGTATCCATGATGATGACTCCTGCTGCTCGTGAGATGAATACCAGTTACTCTGACACACGGTACGCAAGCACATGTGCTTGTCCTGCTTGTCTCTGTACTAGACCCTGCTTTCTACACTGCTATGATCTTGCACCTCTTATGAATTGTGGCTGTCCTTGTTTATCCCTGTTTATGTTATGTTTTTTTTGTACTGTAAGTATTATTCTATCAAGCATCTATAATATTAAATTCTAATATATTTTGGTAACATTGTTTGTTATTGTTGTCCAGGAACAAGCACTGGTGAGCATCAGTGCTACAATAGTGACCTGTCAGCTGGTGGTGTGGCAGTACTCCTCCCTCAGGCAAGATATACTTCAAGTTCTCATGTGGCATCTTAAGTAATGTACACTTGCATGGGAATGGTGAGAATGTGTATGTTGCAAGTAATGTAGTGTGGCTTACATGATCAGCTACAGTATTTTGTATTGTACTTCTAGGGTTTTAAATTCTGTCTTGAAAACCTAGATAAAAACTGCTCATGTGTAACCTGCAGTCTAATGCAGTCATTGAGGACTAAAGACTGCAGAGAAAATGTCAGCTTTAAATGTACTTTTGGTTCTTAGCCTTGAAAAAATAAAGCACAGTTTAAACAACTTGAAATGAAGCTCATCAGAAGCCTCTTTTTATAAGTTTTTACTGCCTGTACATTATCTTTATAGTAAAAGTCTATTTATCTGAAGAATTCAGTAATTACATACAGTATAATTATTAATCAGCACAGGATTATGCCTATGAGGGCCCTGTGCAGTTCAGATTTGAACCTCACGTTAACTGAAAAATATATTTTACCTTAATTGTTGACAAATATGCCCAGTAATGACTTAATAAGTCATGTATTTTATCTTATTTATGCTTTCTTTTTTATGACAAGTATTTAGAACACTGGAAAAAAAATTGTCATATGCATAACTACAGTAAGGTTAAAAAGTGAAGTGGCCTTGTTTTTTTTCTGAATCAGACTTTCTGGTACAGTATTATCCAGTGAACTGTCACTATCTTTGGTCTTCTCTTTTACAGATTTGCTTATACTGTACTGTAATATAAATACAGTACTGGTTCCAGCTTAATAGTACAGTATGCCAATCACATTCCTCCATTGAAAATATCAGGTGTCATTACCTGTTTCCCAAAATGCATATACTGTACAGTACTGGATTATACCGTACATCAATGTTCTTGATATGAAACCTCAATATAATATACTGTACAGTGCAGCATGTAGTCATAGTCTTACTAATGAAGTATGTATCTATTACATGTGTGTGTGTGTGTGTTTTTGTGTTTATTATTATCACAGATGGATATGTGGAGGTCCTCCCTTAGCATGACAAATTATACTCCGTCTGCAAGCATGATAAATGTAACCTGTAGAGTAGTTTTATACATAGTATACATAGAATGGTGTTAAATACTATAAAATAATATTAACAAAGAAAATATAATTGGTTCACTTAAACTATTATAAAATAATTTGTGTACATCTAATAATGGTTTGTCTTGTATCAGTAAAACAATACAATGTTGATCTGATGTATGATATTTTTCCAGACTGATTGGATCTTAATGTTTATAATTAAGAAATAGTATACAGGTTTGGTGCAGCAGTAATATTCTCACTTCAAGACCATAAGGACCAGATTGAAAACTGGACACTACATTCCAGTCTTGAGGGAAACATAATACCTGTACAGTACAGTACTGTATACAGTTACAATGTATACATTGGTTTGGATGATCTAACTTGGTACAATGCATTTCTGTCACTTTTATCAAACATTACCTACAGTTATCTTAGTACTGTACAGTACAGTATACCTGTATATAATTCTCGGAATAAATTCATTCCAAACAATTCTTATCAGTTTGATCTGAGAATCAACTTATGTCTTGTTCTTCCCTTACTGTTGAATATAACCTTAGAATTATAAAAGATACTAAGGGTGTCCAGAGTTCACTATGAGAATATAGATCTTCCTTTTCATGGGTTCACCTTTTCTCTCTTAAACCTGAGTTGGATTGACCATACTCGGTGTTTGAAATGAAGGAACGAGCATCAAACAAGGAACATGGATTGGTAGGCAGTTTATTGCATAATCCAAAACACCAAAGCATTACCATACATGTTTTGTATAATAACTATAAACAGGATAACACTGCACAATATAAACAGTTGACATCCCTTCATCCCCCCACCCAGTGTTGTCATGATAAGATGTGCCAATATTAAAGTCCGTGTTGCTTTTTGTATGAGGTTATTTACACCTGGATATGAACTATCCAGGGTTCCCCTATGTACGTACCCATATCCCCATCCCTTTATATTAACTGGGTTGATTTAACAATAGGTCGTGTGCAGGAAAGTTCCAGGCAGAGAACAAACTGAAAATAACGTTGAAAGAAGTATTATTTTCACAGAAAGTTACAACAGTGAAGTCACGAAGCTACATGTACGAGGTAAGGATAACATTAGTGTTTGTCTGAGCTCCTTGAATGATTTGTTTACCTGTTGGGAGGTGAAATGTGTATGGTAATAAACAACTAAGCAGATGAGAGATAGTTCTGGGATGGTGTAGCAGCGGATGAGGGAAATGAGGGCTATACAAGTAGGCTACTGTAGATGACAATAAGTGAGTGTTACAGACAGGTAGAGAGAAGACAGGAATAGAGAGGTAGATTCAAGAACTGTAGTGTTAATCATGGTGTCTGAGGAATCAGTGACAGGACTGTAGTGTTAGTTTGGCTATAAACAAGTAGATGACAGGGCTGATATTCATGGAGTATTGTACAGGTAAATGACAGCAGTGAAGTGTAATTGAAGTGTTTGAGGTGTAAGTGAACGATAGATATGACAGTATTAGTGGAGTGTTAGACAGGAAGATGACAAAACAGTGGTGTTGGTGTGTAGGGCAAACAAAAAGGGTGAACCACAGCTAAGCTATCAGCACATATTCCCTACTGAACCATAAATAGCACAGGATAGTTAGTTAGTTATCTCTCTAATATTTTTCATCACAAATTAACATAAGTATTTCTGGCTTCTACAACACATTGCTACTTGGCCTTCTCTAGTGATTTCATAACTTAATAATGGACCTAAGCCAATTGTAGTACTGTACTGTGTCTATAAATAATTGTGTATTAAAAAGATGTTTACTAAGAATGCTAAGAGTGTAGATAGATGCAAAGAGAGGCAATGTACTTAACATTTCTTTCATTACCAACAATAAATAGTGTTTCACAGGTGATAATGAAGATGTAGTGGACTTAATATATCTACAAACAAGTTATCTCTGATTAACATTAGACAATTTTAAGATTAAGTTTGGACTAAGGATGTATTGTTGCAATAACAAGTGATGTGTGTGCTATTATCAGCATGAAAAAAATATTATATATATTACTAGGCCTAAATATCAAACTTTGTGCTGCAGAGCCTGGGTTTCTCATTGCCTTCTTATTTGTTAGTTTGTGTTTATATAAATATTTCAACAATAGGGGCAATACACTAGTAACCTGAGGTGCAGAGACGTATTCTTTAGTTTTCTTTTCATTATTTGTGTCTGCATTTTTATTAGTGAGAGAAGTAAAAAGTAATCTGTTTTAGCCAGTTATTTAGGTTACATAGTTTTTTTAATAATGCATTATTTATTAATACAATTAAATATAACAAGTTGCTGTTTTCCAATATGTTTGCATTTCACTAAAAATATTACAAATTGTTTGCAAAAGTTGGTGTCACACCCAGAGAATATACATTAATATACCTAGTAACATGAGTGGCACTACACAACGACCTATTGCATCTAGTTAAGGACAGAGAATGATCAAATACTGTATGTGCAAACCTTCACACGAGGCGTTGATCATCTCTCAAACACTTATCGTTGCAGTGGAGGTATAGAAGCCTAGTCGTGTTATCTTTGTGCATAATCTGTACACTAGTCTCACTTCAGAACTCCTTTGTTGTACATTCAACATTTTCATATTATTCTCCAGTATTATACAGTATTTCAAAATAAATACTGTAATTTCAACACCATCTGATTGCCACAATGTTTCATAGGTTACCAGGTATTCTATTTAATTCAGAGGTTGCCAGGTATAATATACAATTTGCTGAAAACCATTGTAAATAATTTACCACACCCAGTATTGCTGATCAAGATCACACTATGGTTAGTCACATGACAGCCTCGTTGCTGTTGAAAGCCAATTGCACTTTATTCGTATAATTTTATAACATACCTTTAACATGCCACATTTCACCATTACGAGCATTATGTCTCTACTCCACATTAAAGCATTTTCAAAATATTTTCAAAAGTCTGGTTGATCACAGTATAAAATAAATTAACAACAATGAGTGTTCAAGTCACTTCTTTTGTACAGGTTTGCTGTCAAGTGGAAATATATTCTTCAGCTCAAGATATTTCTCAATACCATCACTGAGACTACTTGTGCGTATCAGGGAATGAGGAGGTGAGGAGTGCTGTGTAAGAGGTCTCAGGTGAGGAGCAGTAGTTAGAGGTGGCAGAAATAATCAAACTAGTGAAGGGTAAGGAAGGCAGGTAGTCTGAGTATCACCTACAAGAGCATTGTCATAGTCTGGGAAGAGTATATTAGATGGCTGAATATATTGCTCACTTTCAAAAGGGTCCACATTGTGGACTGCACCTCACAAAATAGTACACCTGGAGTGCTCAATGGCCTGGTGTAATTCTTGGAGGTTATGTGGGCGGGCATGAGTGTGTGACTGAGCCTCCTCCACCGCCAGCAGAAGTTCCCTGAATGCTGCAACCACGTGCCAGTTGCATTTGGCTGAGACCTCCACATATGCTGCCTTCCACTGTTTGCGTACTACTGCTGGGACCTCCCGCATCTCTCTCATCAGCTCTCTCTTCTCCCGATTTTGAGTGGCTTCCAACTTGTCGCGCTTGTTGCCCACCACCACCACTCCCACCTCACGCATGTCTCGAGAGTCATACACCTGAAAGTAAATGTTATCGTTTTATAACCAGACAATCTCTTAGAGGTGGCCAAGTCAGTTAGGTTTATGTACAGTATCTAAGCT
The DNA here is from genome assembly GCA_034508575.1 of Petrolisthes manimaculis. Lineage (NCBI taxonomy): Eukaryota > Metazoa > Arthropoda > Malacostraca > Decapoda > Porcellanidae > Petrolisthes > Petrolisthes manimaculis. The sequence goes on along the minus strand of JAWZYT010002780.1, from coordinate 28,747 downwards.
ACTACATATTTTGTACCAATGTTATGAAAGAGTTGTGTACTGTATATGACATGCAGTTGCACATATGAGAACTGAATATGAATCATCTGTAGAAAAGAGATCCTGTAAAGATTATCATTAAAATAGTGAGGGAATGAATATTGTAAAATTCTACTGCAACTATGATTTTTTCATCTTGATATGTTGATGCGTAGTTATTATTGGTAATCTCTGGAATTGGATGTCATAGTCATTATCTTACAAGACTTTGTTGCCTTCCCTAAGATAAGGTGCCAGTGTGAAAATGAAGTTATTTCTTCCAGTATTAGTTGAAATTGCTGTCTGTGGACCTTATCTTAGTTTGGGCCTCAGTTATGGATTGGTATTAGTTCTTGGTATTTTCCCGGACTAACCTGATCTCTGAGAGCCTTGATGTGTGTGAAAGAATCATAGCAGGTCAGATCAAAGACGAACACATAAGCCATGGCAGATCTAAGCCCGTATGAACGGTAGTCGGCCCACTCAGAGAAAGAGTCCTGAGGAAAGGCTAAAGCAAAGCAATGATCAGGAAAGATGATAATATTAATAACACTGTAGATATTCAGTTTTGCTTGACATTCTGTAAAACATATTGCATACCTAATAAGGCAAAATTACTATGCTAAATTAATGTTACTCTGAAAACTTTGTCTATTTATCTATTTCTAGCTCTGATCCCGAGACTCAGTAATACCCCTAAACTATCAAACTAAAGCCACTCACCTCTGATGGGTGGGAGGTCAGCGATGCACAGTTGGTAAGCCCGATCATTGACTAACACAGAGGGCCAGTGGTTGTTGCGGGCTGTGGTGGGTTGATACTGGCTGGGGAACTCGTTGTACACAAATTGCTGTAATGGCACAATGTTATCACCTGAGTAGATGTGAAGAAATGACATAATAATTTTGACTACACCATACGTTTAATAACGTCAGCCGAATTGGAATTGGGTAACTAGTGTTTCTAGGATAGTGGAATAGTATCTTTATCTGGTATTCTATTTTCAAATCCAGTTAATGTTTATACAACACAGTGCAGTACAGTACAGTATGGTACAGCACTATAATTAGCTCATATCTGTATGTTAATAATATATGTTTACTGTAATAGTTACCTGAATAATTGAAGTCTTCCCCACCCCCGCTGCCCCGAGCATAACAACCTTGATCAACTGGGAGGGTGGTGGTGGTGGAGGCGGTGGTAGGTGGCCATTAAGGGGGGGCGGGGCATCACCGGAGGAAGAAGAAGGAGCACGGCGCCCCCCCTGACAACAGTTACAGGTCCCTGCCCCTCCCCCACCCTGTTGCCCACCACACCCCTCACATGGACCTGGATCCCACCCGCTCACCACAACAACTGTAATGAAGTACACAATGTATTAGTACACACTTGAGATTTCCAAACTTATACTACATAATTATGGACATAAATTTTGAAACCTAAAATAACACCTCCTAAGGATTGAAACCTATTACCTTGAGAACAGGACTTACCTGGAATCCTGTTATCAAGGTACTGTAGGTGGCAGGTGGTAGTCTCGTTGGCTAGATCGCCTGGTCAGGGCCATGCAGTGCAAACCTGCAACAGCTCAAGGCTCTAAGAGGTGGCTGTGAAGTTTTCAATTCAGGTCATGCCACTACTGGGAATGGGTTGGCTGCTCTCCCTTAAATAATTTAGTTAAAGTAGGCCAGCCTCAGGCCCCAACACCCCTTAGTGGGGTAATATGGGACATGAGGTACTATCTGGTTCCAATCCTCATGGGTAATATTTTTATATATATATATCTGTCACTGGACATACACTTTATGAAGCCTATCACCAAGTCAGGGTCAATCTGCTTATAGAACTGTGAATAAAGAGGCTTAAACTGAGTTTATATACTGTACTTTAATTTATATTGTTACACTTTACTGGAGATAAAAACACACTTATTCTAATACCAGATAATTTCTTTAGCTGAGAAACACACACATGAAGAATGTTAAATGCTTTGTAAGTCCTTCTGTACCATCCGTTTATACAGAATAATGTTATTTAGATATTTGTTTTATGGCCAAAATTCACATTTGACAGTATTCAGAGTGCCATGTTGGTGCAGTGGTTGTATTGTATGTCATTTTCTCTCCCATTGATCCAGGTTTAAGGTTTAGTTGTCAGTGCAGGCTAACTTTGTGGGGAAGGGTAACTTATGTACAGTATAATATTGTAGTGCCAGGTAACACAGTTGTAACAGCTGTGTGTACCTCATTGAGCTTTGAGGAGTGTCTGGTTTAGGTCAATGGAATGCATTTCTACCATTTCTACCATTAGGTTGGTGCAGTGTTCATGGTAAGATAGTGGTCCACATGCAAGAATATCTGTCATGTTGATGATGGTATGGTATTGGTACAAAGGTTCTGTTATGTGTCTATGGAGTTGTTGTACTGATACCACACCATCATCAACACCATGAATGTACTTGCATACGTTTCACAGTGTTGTGGGAGTCACCTGAGGAGGAGGGTATGGCGTGTGAGGCGGGGCCGGAAAAGGGAGGGCGGGGGTGGGGCCACGGCTCACCAACTTTGTCGCATCACAAGAGACCTGCTCCCATCTGCAACACAACAACAACACATCATGCAACTTATTCCGCAGTGTCTTGTAATTCATTATACGTTAGCCATTTTACCCAGAATGACTGAGGATGAAAGAAAAGTGCCCTAGGCCTGTTTGACCTTGTAGGTAGGCTACTGTATGATGGAAAAAGGGATACTGCAGGTCTGTGGAACTGTAAGCATGAAGGAAATACTGTACTGTACATAGAAGGGAAGCTGGGATAGTTGAACATTTTGAAAGGGATTGGCTGGGGTCGAAGGGGCGCTCAAACCCTTAATATAGTACTGTACTGCCCACATCACCACAGGCAATACTCCCTCTACTGAGATTTTATCCACGGAAGATTAAAAAATTCCAAGTTTCCAACCAGAGCCGAGAACGTTTTGGGTTGTATTGTTGGGAAATCTAATTACGATCTCTTTAGTGTCCGTTTGGCCCCTTAAGGGAGTCAGTATACGTGATGTGGGTGTGTGTTAGCTTTGTGCCAGTGTGTGTGTGTGTGTTGGCTTATTGGAAGTGTGTGTGCGTGTTCGAGTTTGTGTGTGTGTCGGCTTAGTGGCAGTGTGTGTGTATTGACGGCATGGGAAGATTGATTAATATTAGGCGCCGCAACAGAGGTCATTTAGCGCCAGAAGAAGGTGATAGAGTTGAGACAATAACCAGGAAGGAAACGGAGAGAAATGAGGGACAGTTGAAGCATGGTAAGAATCGAGCCATATTCAAGAACATCTGTGGTGTATACGATGGCTTGGTAACTGTACGATGGCTGGCTGTTTGTCTATGTAGCCATCATACTGTTACCACACCATCGTATGCACCACAATTTATTAAAGGTTCTTGAATATGACCCATTATTATGTATCATCCATAGTTTTTATGGTTTTGTTTACATTTTTCTATGACATGTCAGTGATGTCACACGTGTCCGATTTTATGAATGTCAAGTTATTGTGTAAATAGAAATAAGTTATCGACCTATACTGGCAATATAATAAAGTGAAAGAGAAATGATTACCCGATACGTTAAAAAGGTGGAAAAAAATGATAATAATTTTATGAGCAACTTGCCGTGTTGCCAAATATGGGGAATTTTCCCTAGACATGGGGACTAGAGGTACAAAGGGGAAAATTTTATAGATTGTTCAAGAATAAATAAGCAAATTTCTACCAGACGAAATATCAAGACTGTAATAAGGATATACGATTATCTTCAAGAGTATACAGGGAATTTGTGAGGTAAAAAGGGAAATTCTGATGTTATAAATGGGGAAATTTCATCAAGCAGACCTGCTGGCAATACTGCAGTTCAGACATCTCGTGAAGCAGCTGAACCTAACCTACAAGATTACCATTACTGTTTATTTTTGGAAATGGAGACGGTAAGCAATCATATTTATTATTGTTGACTCTGATTATAGGATAGTGTGGTACCTGAAGGGAGTAGTTACATGTATAGATGTAGTAAGACCTCGTTACCCTGTAATACAATAACATTGAAGTGGTAATGTGTGTTATGGGTGTGGTACTGTATTATTAATTAAACTTATTTGAGGGTAAATTTACAGGCTTTTCGTAGTTCAATTCGTTTTGCAAGATATTACGTACGAATTGAACGATGTAGATCCTTTATTTATCCCTCAAAGTACTGTAGCTAGACTATGGTTTAATAATATCAAATTTTAGTATTGAGATAAAGTAGATGAATAAATGTTCTGTACGGGGCTTATGATAGTATAAAATTTAGAGCTTGGGTGAGGTTATTCTCAGGGTGCGTTATTAAGGGAAGAGTGCAAGGTTATGTAGAGTGAAACGATGATAAAAGTATGCCATATATTATACTGTATATTGGTGGATGGGCTTAAATCTACATATTCCTGTCTGATGTAGCCTAACTCTTTGATGTTTTTTTTGTTTTTTTTATTATCAATTGAGGTCGATGGAACGATGGAAGGTCGGAGAGAGATGAAACAAGTTAGGGCATATGGAACAATTAAAGTTCAAAGAGAAAGTCTCTCTCTCAAGTTCAAAGATACTTTCAAAGTGTCTCTCTCTCCATAGCATATGTAAGCCTGAAGGGGAGGGACGGCGCGCTCTCACAACCTTTATAGCTTAGCTTGGGTTGTATTTACTCATATTCTTTAAAATATACGTGTGTACATTAACAATTTATTGTTTAGTGCGATACATAACATTTATCTCTCATTAACACCAATTGTCCTGTGTGTTCTGGTATACTAAACTTGCATTACTGTATTGCATTATTTTGTATTGTATTGTACAGTATTGTGTACTTGTGATATTAGCCTCATGGGAAAATGAATTAACAATGATACTGGTAATGGCTTCGTTCATGTGTCATTGATGAAAGATAATTGCTTTGATGAATTAATAATATCTACAGTGCTGAATTATTATCCCAGTATATATCATGAAATATTGTCAACGTGTAGGCTATGCTAAAATTATGTGAGTATTAGTAGGCTAACCATATGAATGTCTTCGTTAACAAAGGAACACAGTAATTGATATTTACGAAATTGGAATTGGTTCATTGTCATATAGTGAGGCCACCAGTTGCATGGGTGTGTATTTACATGGTTGGTAGTAAATGCTGGTACAATGGATCATCATATGTAAACACACACGATAGATTAACGTTGGCACCGAATGGAATACAGTCATCAGTCAGTGCCGGGGCATAACTGTTAGACTGGAAATGGTATCTGTGTCCACGAAGAAACAAATAATATTAATTTAGTACTCGACTATAGTACAGGAACCACCAATTAATCCCCAAGTCCAGTGATTGTGATCTATTTATTATATGAGTCAGTTAATTGAGTGTTTTGTGATGTAGAGTAATGGATTGTGATGTGATTTAGTGAAGCGTGTTGTGTATATGGATTGCTGTGTTGTGTTGTGATGTAGTTTGTAGAGGAGTGTGTTGTATTGTGGTGTGGTGGATTTTAATGCAATTTTGTAAAATGTGTTGTGTTATCAATGTGAGGTAAAGAATGGTGTTAATACGGTGTTGTGTCGTGGAGTGTTGTGTTATGTTGTGTGCCTTTATATATAAGTAATTTAAGCGAAGTGTGACGTGTTGTAATGTAAGGTAGAAAATTATACTGTTACGGTGTTGTGTTGTGTTGTAAATGATCGAGTGTTGTGTTGTGTGGCTTGTATTTAATTATGTGATTTAAGCGAAGTGTGACGTGTTGTAATGTAAGGTAGAGAATAATGATACGGTGTTGTGTCATGGAGTGGAGTGGAGTGTTATTGTGTTGTAGTAGAGGATCGAGTGTTGTGTTGTGCAGTGGAGTGTTATTGTGTTGTAGTAGAGGATCGAGTGTTGTGTTGTGCAGTGGAGTGTTATTGTGTTGTGTTGTGTTGAAGTTTGGTGTGGGAAATAGTGGCGTAAAGTCGTGAGCAGATGGAACGGACACACTTGAAACGAGCCCCACATCTTATTACCTTATGCTCAGTGCAGGGCCCGTTTCAAGTGTGGCCGTTAAATCAGCTCACGACTGTCACTGTACTATGTGTGTTGCCGAGGTGGGTGGGAGTGAGGAAAGGATCAGTTTTTATTGCTGTCTTCCCACTGGTCAACTCAAGCCATTACCTCAGCTTCAGAATGTGACCAATACTCGCCTCTGCAAATGTTTACCACACACACACACACACACACACACACGGAGAGTCATTTCGTTGCCTTGCCAATTCCCCGATATAGTTTGTTGTTCTGTGACCGTATAAACACACACACACATGATTGATTCCCAGATAATTGATTTTGTTGAGTAGTATAAGTACACACACACACAACTGAGTCACATATAATTAATTTTGTTAGAACACACATGTTAGTTCACTTGTTTTTGTACTCACCAATTTACTGTTTCTCTTCTTGCTTATATTGTCAAGTCTTAATTCATTATCAGTGGACACGATCATCACAGTCATATTCTGCCTGGCCAGGTCTTCATATCGTTCTCTGTATCAGAACTCACTGTCCACTTCACTTCATTGTAACTCCGTGTGGTGAGCACTCCTTGCTATCACCTCTACCCTCTGACTGCCCTTCTTGCCGGCAGACCAAGAACACTAGCCGTCACTAGGCCTACCTATGACTCACTCCCTCACTCACTCGTTATGCTACCCAACGAGTTATACTGTTTCACTGTTTCAGTTTCTTATATACGAACTCACTTCCGTAATTTATATCCCACAACCATTACAAACTATACCTATAGTTTATTTAATATTAACAACACACACACACACACACACACACACGATATATAGTCACATATAATAAATTTTGTTGGAACACACACACACGATTGTGTCATAATTAATTAATTTGTTGGAACACACACACACACACATCAGTGCACCATGTGTGTCTCACCTTTCAACAGGCTTTGTTTTTCTCGTATTTTTCTGTCCTCGTTAGTGGTGTGGTGTGGGTGCGTAGCCAGCTGGTGCTCAGGCAGTCTGTCACAACACCAGCAGATGGGGACTAACTCTCTCTCTCTCTCTCTCTCTCTCTCTCTCTCTCACAACACCAGATGGGGACTTAACTCTCTCTCCCTCTCTCTCTCTCTCTCTCTCTCTCTCTCTCTGTTTGTATCCTTTTACACAAACACACACTCTCTCTCTCTTTCTCTTTGTTTGTATCCTTTTACACACACACACACACACACACTCTATCTCTTTCTCTTTGCTTGCATCCGTTTACGCACACACTCATTGTTTGCATCCTATTACACACACACACACACACACTCTCTCTCTCTCTCTCTCTCTCTCTCTCTCTCTCTCTCTCTCTCTCTCTCTCTCTCTCTCTCTCTCTCTCTCGACCCTTTTCCCTCCTCCACTATACTTTACTTTTATACTCTTTGGCCTGAGCAGCGAAACATGATGAAACTACTGGCTGGCTGGAATGGAACTTCGGCGGACTGTATGTGTGTGTGTGTGGAGAGAGAGAGAGGGGGGGGGGGATGTGTGTGTGTGTGTATGTGTGTGTTAGTTATGATGAAGAATTGTTGTGTGTGGGAGACAGGAGGTGAACTTCGGCAAAAAAAAAAAAAATGCACATAGACTCACAGAAAACAAAACAGAAAAATAATTATAAGTAGTCTCGTTGCCCCTCCCTTGAAAATAATTATAAGTAGTCCCGTTGCCCCTCCCTCGAAAACGTAAACAGAAAAATAATTATAAGTAGTCTCGTTGCCCCTCCCTCGAAAACGTAAACAGAAAAATAATTATAAGTAGTCCCGTTGCCCCTCCCTTGAAAATAATTATAAGTAGTCTCGTTTCCCCTCCCTCAAAAACATAAACAGAAAAATAATTATAAGTAGTCCGGTTGCCCCTCCCTCGAAAATATTAACAGAAAAAAATTATAAGTAGTCCCGTTGCCCCTCCCTTGAAAATAATTATACGTAGTCCCGTTGCCCCTTCCTTGAAAACATAAACAGACAAATAATTATAAGTAGTCTCGTTGCCCCTCCCTCGAAAACATAAACAGAAAAATAATTATAAGTAGTCTCGTTGCCCCTCCCTTGAAAACGTAAACAAACAGACTAGAGGTGATGTGGTGTGCTGTCAACCCCACACTACACTATATACATTTTACCAGTATGAATTCCTTTATTTTTTTCTTGTCACTGTTAAACTTTGAGCTACGTAGACGAAATATTGTGGGGTTTTGTATTTGACCTATATACATGGAAGGTGGGGTTATTTTAATTTAAGGTATATTAGGCCTAAGTGGGTAGTACAGTGTTCGTAAATCTGGAGTCAATTATTCTTCTAAACTATCCCAAGCAAAATATCACCATTATTTTTGCTAATCGAGTGTTTTTTCTCTCCCTGCCATACTCTTATACGAATCAAGGCGATGTAATTTAATGTCCAATTGAGCAAGCAAAAGGTGTAAGAAAAAAATCTGGCTGTATAATGGAAACATCTTCTCCTACACTCATGCAAAGTTCAGCCAATCACGTTTCACCTTACATTGGCTTTGGATTCTCAGTTCTTCATTCATAAAAAACTGCCAGATGTTGCCATATACAGCCAAATTTTTCTTGCACTTTCTACTTTTTCAACAGGAACACTATTATGTTAATCGAATAATATTGTACACTCGCAATCCAAAATTTGTATCCAGGTCTTGTTGAAGTTTCGAATCATTTGACACACTAATGAATCAATTACAACGCTTATCTTGTTTCATGTTTACTTGAGCTCGCTTTATAGTCGATAATGCTATTCGAATCAGGCCTGGATATATATTTTGGATTAAGAGTGTACAATACATTATGAGGCAAAAGAAGTGTGTTCGTTCTCAAATAATTACTCTCATACAACGAGCACCAGTGAATCATTTGAGTTAATCTTATGAACGACTAGTGAGAGCCAACCAACAACACCATTATTACGTTGTGTTGCAAGAGTGAGCCGGAAATGTGAGTTTGCTGTACGTGCTGCATGACTCTATATTATTACCTCCTATTAATCATGACGACTAGTGAGTGCGTCCACTTTTATACGTTTAGTGAGCTTATATAAACACATTTTGGCAAGGGAATGGCAACGTCTGGTGGAAACATGTGTGACAATATTTAGCCTAACTGGCAATTTATTTATACTATGATGGCTTATAAAGAGGATAGATAGTATACTTTTCGTACATTGGAGTGCCTGATTCCTCCAAAATATATCGGGAAATACGACCCCAGACGAACAAAAACAAAAGAGTGTCCTGTTGCTTGGAATAATTTGGAAGATTAGTTGATCCAGATACAATTTTAATAACTAACTTGTTCTTGGGGATTACAGAGGTGCCTAAGGAGTAGCCTAAGTTGTTTGTAACCATAAGAGATCATATGGAAGGATCATGTAATTAATTTTTCATGTTTCGTGGCATAGACAGGAGGAATCAGTAGCCTCCAATTCCCTTACACAATCACAGGAGTCCCTTCATTAATTAACTTGGTGTTGGGGATGACAGAGTATAGCCCGTAGTTTTAAAACATTTGAGGGCCCTTACTGGAGCTCTATGAACCCTCCAAATAATCCAGGCCACAAAACCCTTCAGTGTTTCGAATACGGAATCTGTTGCCTGGAGTAGTTTGGAGAATTCATAGAGCTCCAGTAAGGGCCCTCAATTTTTTTTAAACTACGGGTGTAAGTGATCTGTAACCTTCTAGTATTGAGGTGTTGTAAGGTTTATATATGATTGCTTAAACTTCCAGAGATCAAAATTATATAGTGTAGTTAGTGTCTGTAATCTTCACTTTTGTTACATTGGAGTGCCTTGATTCCTCCAAAGTATGCCAGGAAACAGGACCAGATGAACACAAATAAGGGTGTTCTGTCGCTTGGAATATTTTGGAGGACTAAGTTGCTCCAGATTTACCAACACAAAATTTCCCGCCTTAATTAAGGGTGCGTGGGAATAGGGGGACAGGCTTGGGGGGGGGTCTTGGGGGGTTAGGGGGGGTGCGGGAATAGGGGACAGGCTTTCTACGTACCCCAAGCCTGTCCCCCTATTCCCACACCCCACACAGTCCCCCCCAAGCCTGTCCCCCTATTTCCACACCCCCTCCAGTCCCCCAAAGCCTATCCCCCTATTCTCGCACCCCCCCAGTCCCCCCCAAGCCTGTCCCCTACTCCCACACCCTCTTAAAGTGTGAGCAATGAGTGGGTGTAGGTGGGTGGTTATCAAATCATTATAATTTCCAAGTGATCATCTGTTCTCTCTCTCATAATTGACCTCCTCTGTCTATCCTATTTGTCCCAGAATAAGTAAATAACTATATATACAGTATTTATATATATAGTAACAGTGGGGAGTATAATTTGGTGTTGTCTTTAATAACTATGTATATATAAATACTGACGGTGGGGAATATAGGGTAATTTGGGTATTTTCTTTAATAACTATGTATATTAAATAGTGACGGTGGGGAATATAGGGTAATTTGGGTATTTTCTTTAATAAATAGTGATGGTGGTGAGTATAATTTGGTATTTTCTTTAATAACTATGTATATATAAATAGTGAGGGTGGGGTAATTTAGGTATTTGTTTGATGGTGCTTGGGTTGTGGTGGTTGGTGTTGATAGAACAAGTTTGCCCTGCAGGAGGTGTTAAAGGTGAGGTGTGTGAGGGGAGGTGTGAGTGTGTTGCCTTGCCACTAACTCACTCACTCACTCACTCACTCACTCACTCACTCACTCACCTTCTCTCTCACTTACTCATTTTCTCTCTCACTCACTCATTTTCTCTCTCACTCACTCACTCATTTTCTCTCTCTCTCACTCACTCACTCATTTTCTCTCTCTCTCACACACAAACACTTTCAATCTCTCACCTCTCTCTCTCTCACTCACTCACTCACTCACTCACTCTCTCTCACACACACACACACACACACACACACACACACACACACACACACACACACACACACACACACACACACACACACACACACACACACACACACACACAAGCACCTTCAATCACTCACCTCTCTCTCTCTCACACACACACACACAAGCACATTCAATCACTCACATTTTCTCTCTCTCTCACACACACACACAAACAAGATTGCATACAATTTTTATGTTCGCAGGAAAAAGTTTGATGTTAAAAGAAATATAAGGAAAAATATAAATAGACAGGCTTCAACATAGAGTCAATAAAATGCTATAATATGCTTGTAGTTTAGGTCGATATTAGAATGTTGAGATCTTTATGTATATCTGTGTGTGTATTTCTGTGTATGTATTTGTGTGTGTGTATTTTGTGTATGTATTTCTGTGTATGTATTTCTGTGTATGTATTTCTGTGTATGTATTTTGTGTATGTATTTTGTGTATGTATTTTGTGTATTTTTGTGTATGTATTTCTGTGTGTGTATTTTTGTGTATGTATTTCTGTGTATGTATTTCTGTGTATGTATTTTGTGTATATATTTTGTGTATGTATTTCTGTGTATGTATTTTGTGTATGTATTTCTGTGTATGTATCTCTGTGTATGTATTTTGTGTATGTATTTCTGTGTATGTATTTTGTGTGTGTATTTTGTGTGTGTATTTTGTGTATGTATGTATTTCTGTGTATGTATTTTGTGTATGTATTTCTGTGTATGTATTTCTGTGTATGTATTTGTGTGTATGTATTTCTGTGTATGTATTTTGTGTATGTATTTCTGTGTATGTATTTCTGTGTATGTATTTTGTGTATGTATGTATTTCTGTGTGTGTATTTTGTGTATGTATTTCTGTGTATGTATTTTTGTGTATGTATTTCTGTGTGTGTATTTTGTGTATGTATTTCTGTGTATGTATTTCTGTGTATGTATTTTGTGTGTATGTATTTCTGTGTATGTATTTTTGTGTATGTATTTCTGTGTGTGTATTTTGTGTATGTATTTCTGTGTATGTATTTCTGTGTATGTATTTGTGTGTATGTATTTCTGTGTATGTATTTTGTGTATGTATGTATTTCTGTGTATGTATTTCTGTGTGTGTATTTTGTGTATGTATTTCTGTGTATGTATTTTGTGTATGTATGTATTTCTGTGTATGTATTTTGTGTATGTATTTCTGTGTATGTATTTTGTGTATGTATCTCTGTGTATGTATTTGTGTATGTATGTATTTCTGTGTGAAAGATAAGGAACAGTATTATTTTTATCCCCCTTTTTTTTTCATTTCTTTGCCATTCTATTCTCCCATTATTTATCTCCTCTCGTTCATTTTCTTTCATATCCTGGTATTTATTTTCAACTGATTATATTCTCTTCTCTTCTATTATCTTTCTCTCCATCTATCTGACTCTCATCTCTCTCCATTTTACACTCATAATTAATTTTATATCCTCTAATTCACTTTCTCTCATCTCTCTGTCTCTTCCACTGACTATTTTCTCTTCTCTTGTCTTCTCTTACCTTTCCCTTCTCTTCTCTTCTCTTCCCTTTCCCTTCTCTTCTCTTCCCTTTCTCTCCATTTGTCTCTTCTATCTCCTCTAATTCACTTCCTCTCATCTCTCTGTCTCTTCCACCGACTATCTATGTTCTCTTCTCCTTCCCTTCCCTTTTTCTACATCTGTATTTTCTCTCATCTCTCTGTCTCTTCTATGTTATCTTCTCCTTTCTTCTTCATCCTCCTCCTCCTACCTGCCTCCAAGAAGAAGTGATTCCCCACTAATGAGGCTCAGACGTTTAGCCTTTAATGAGGTAACTTAGTGAGGGAACTTGACACCCCCCTCATCTTCTTAAAAAAGGTTCGATCACTGACTACCCCCCTCCCCCCCTCTCTCATTCTTCTCCTCATTTTCTTCCCTGTCATTCTTCTTCTCATTCTATTCCCATGCACAGTCTATAAATAAATACGTCCCTCTCATTCTCTGCCCCCACTCTTTAAATAAATGCGTCCCTCTCATTCTCTGCCCCCACTCTTTAAATAAATGCGTCCCTCTCATTCTCTGCCCCCACTCTTTAAATAAATGCGTCCCTCTCATTCTCTGCCCCCACTCTTTAAATAAATGCTTCCCTCTCATTCTCCTCATTCTCTTCCCACTCTTTAAGTAATAATATACTCCCCTCTCATTCTCATCTTTCTCTGCCCCCACTCTTTTACTATTTCCCTCTTATATTCATCATTCTCTGACCTCTCTATAAATATATTCCTTTCACTCTTTAATTATAATATACTGCAGTACTTCCTTTCATTCTTCCCCTCCTTCTCTACCTACCCACTCTTTAAATATTCCCTCACTCATCAACCACACCTCTCTCTTCCTCACTCATCAACCACACCTCTCTCTTCCTCACTCATCACTCATCATCCACACCTCTCTCTTCCTCACTCATCATCCACACCTCTCTCTTCCTCACTCATCACTCACACCACACCTTTCTCTTCCTTGCCACACTTCTTCCAATTAAGCTAAAATTTTATCTTTCCTCCTCCTCCTCCACTCCTCCTTCTCTTCTTTTTCCTCCTTCCTCCCTTCTTTATTCCTTTCTCACAAACGGTTTCCTTCCTTCCTTCCTTCCTTCCTTCCTTCCTTCCTTCCTTCCTTCCTTCCTCCCTCCTTCCTCCCTTCTTTATTCCTTTCTCACAAACGGTTTCCTTCCTTCCTTCCTTCCTTCTCTACACCTTCCTCTTTTTCACACACTCCATTTTTCTCTTCTCCTGAAACCTCATCTCACACTTGTTGCCTCCTTTTCTCTCTCTCTCTCTCTCTCTCTCTCTCTCTCTCTCTCTCTCTCTCTCTCTCTCTCTCTCTCTCTCTCTCGATTCAACAGTGCCCTTTACTTCTCTCTTCAGTTATTTCTCTTCTTTCATTCACCCGTTCAGTTTACTCTCTCTCTCACCCTACTCTGTCCTGTTTCTCACTCCTCCCGATGCTTCTCTCTCTCTCTCTCTCTCTCTCTCTCTCTCTCTCTCTCTCTCTCTCTCTCTCTCTCTCTCTCTCTCTCTCTCATATTTTTCTTCCTTTGCCTCCCTGCGCTCTTGGGTCGCGAGGAGAAGGGCGTAAAATATTAATCTGACCTTTACATGGGCCAAGGACTTTGTGTGTGTGTGTGTGTGTGTGAGTGAGAGAGAGAGAGAGAGAGAGAGAGAGAGAGAGAGGGGGGGGAAGGGGGAGGAATAGTCAGTCTGTGAATGCGCCTGCGTGTTGTGTGTGTATGAGAGAGAGTGACATTTTACGTGTGTGTGTGTGTGTGTGTGTGTGTGTGTGTGTGACCCTACCTACCTATATACAACTTTGAAACGGATGTCCAAAGTTAGAACATAAAAAAAAAAAAAAAAAAAAAAAAAATTCAGTGGATGACCCTGTATTATATTTTTAGACTTGTCAGAAAGGTCACATATATATTTTTGTATTATTAACAATGGACCCCCTGCCTGCCTGCCTGTGATGGATGTAGTGAGAATATTTTGGAGATATACGAGTCCTTCAAATATAACCCCGAAACACCATTTATATAGAAATAATGAGAAAGAAGGTATATATGTTTATTATGTGACATAGTGGAAAAGAAAGTATATATTTTGTGTGAACTACTAAAGAGAAAAGTGTATATTGTGTGAAATAATGAAGAAGATACCAAAAAGAAAAGTATATCTTGTGTAAAAGTGTATAAAAGTGTATAAAAGTGTATAAAATAGATTGTGGAGATTAATGTCAAACTGTAAAAATAAGAGTGTAACATTGTGAAGGTGGACGTGTTGTGTGAGGATTGTTGTAAAAGTGTAAAAATAAAAGTGTAACATTGTGGAGATTGATGTAAAAATGTATAGATAAAGTGTAACACATTGTGGAGCTTGATGTAACAATGTAAAAATAAAAGTGTAAAAGATTGTGGAGATTGATGTAAAAGTGTAAAAATAAAAGTGTATAGATTGTGGAGATTGATGTAAAAGTGTAAAAATAAAAGTGTATAGATTGTGGAGATTGATGTAAAAGTGTAAAAATAAAAGTGTATAGATTGTGGAGATTGATGTCAAAGTGTAAAAATAATAGTGTATAGATTGTGGAGATGGATGTCAAAGTGTAAAAAATTATAGATAAAGTGTAACATTGGAGATGGATGTCAAAAGTGTAAAAATAAAAGTGTAAAAGATTGTGGAACTTGACGTGAGAGAGAGAGAAAGAGAGAGGTAGGTAGGTTGGTGTAGCCAGGCCAGGCTTGGAGTAACTCTGCATTTTGTATCTCAATCGATTGAGGGAAAGGGGAAGGGAAGGGAAGGGAAGGGCTGGTTGTGGTGGTGGTGGGTTGGTGGAGTGTGTAGTAGCTTGCATCTGGTCTGGTTTAGAAATGTCCCTGTTTTTAGTCTGTGTGTGTGTGTGTGTGTGTGTTTTAAAGTGAGTATGTGTGTAAAAATGAGTTGAGTGAAAGTGTGTGTGTGTGTGTATGTGTGTGTGATATGGTGAGTGAGTGAATATGTATGTGTGTGTGAGAAAGAGAGAAGGTGAGTGAGTGAAGGTATGTGTGTGTGTATATATATATATATATGTGTGTGTGTGTGTGTACTGAATAAAACTCAATGTGTGTATGTTTGAGAGAGGTGAGCGAGTGAATGTGTATGCGTGTATAATAATATATATATACTAGACCATAAGTGAAGTATGCCCCTTAAGGTAAAAGAATGGTACGATATTTTTTCCTTCCCCGCGGTGGCAGCGTGGAATGTAAACAAACCGAGTGGGCTGCCAGGCGTACGATAAAAGTGAAGTATGTGTAATTAAGTAATTAGTGGGGTGTTTTTTGTGACGAAAATATCCTCTGTCTCCCCTCGTGTACGTGCACTTTCCGTGTGTGAATTCCTGGCGCTGTAGGTGATCACATGACAATTTGTATAGTATAGCATGACAGACAAACAGAGTCTCTTCATTTAGATATATAGGTGTGTGTGTGCGCGTGTGTGTGCGTGTGTGTGTGTGTATGTGTGTGTGCGTGTGTGTGTGTGTGTACCGAACAAAACTCACCTTCCGTACATACTTAAAAAATAATAATAATAACAACAAACTGAACGTACCTGGTGTAGGAGGGGGAAGGGGAGGAGGAGGGGGCTGGTGCAACAGGAGCAGGGGGAGGGGGTACTGGGGGGCGTCTCGGCAGGGGGGGGCAGCAGCAGCACACACCATCACCACCACCTACGAGCGCCACCACACCCACCCTCACCATAGCACCTGAAAAAACAACAACAATAATAATAATAATAATAATAATAATAATAATAATAATAATAATAATAATAACAATAACAACAACATTAATAATAATAGTAAAAACAGCAATAATAATAATATGATAATTATGATAATAATAATAACAACAATAGTAATAATAACAATAACAATAACATTAATAATAATGATAATAACAACAACACTAATAATAATATTAATACTAATAATAACAATAATAATAATAATAATACGATACACACAATATTAAAAATAATAATAATAATAGTAATAATAATAATGATAATAATAAGAGTGATAATATATTACACACACCAATACCATCATTTTATACACACATCCTCACCATCATACATTATTACACACACCCTCATTTTTAACATCAGTAAAGGCATCCTAATTATAGTGTAATTAGTAGTACATTATATTGCCCATCACCATCACCATCACAATATTAAATTTTATAGTGTTTATACGATACATACTCACCATCATTGCATGTTATAGTGAGGGATAGACAGTGGGAAATAAAGGAAGGGATAGACAGTGGGAAATAAAGGAGGGGATAGACAGCTTGGGGGTGAGGGAATAGGGGGACAGGCTTGGGGGGGGTTAGGGGTTGCGGGTTTTGGTGTGAGTCGGGGGGGGGGGGGGGATTTGGGGGGGTGCGGGCGTATAGAACAGGCTTGTGGGTGGGGGGTTAGGGGGGTGCGGGAATAGGTTACAGGCTTTCTACCCACCCCAAGCAAGCAAGCCTCTCCCACTATACCCGCAACCCCCCCCCCCCCCCCCCCCAGTCCCACCCAAGCCTGTTCCCTACTCCCGCACCCCCTTTAAATTAAGGGACCCTGTGATGTTGTCAATAAACTGGAGGTAAATAAGTCCTTCAAATATTGCCACGAAACACCATCCATACAGAAGGAGCCTGTTTTGTGGCATAGTCAGGAGGAATCAGA
This sequence comes from Petrolisthes manimaculis, assembly GCA_034508575.1. NCBI lineage: Eukaryota > Metazoa > Arthropoda > Malacostraca > Decapoda > Porcellanidae > Petrolisthes > Petrolisthes manimaculis. Next base: position 11,441 of record JAWZYT010002780.1, on the reverse strand, counting down.
AACCACCACCAAGTCTCATACAAAATCATAGGGTTAATTAATTGATATAAGGGTGTAATTCACTTTTGTTACATTGGAGTGCCTTGATTCCTCCAAAGTATATATGCCAGGAAACAGGATCACCAGATGAACAAAAAATAATGTGAGTTCTGTTGCTTGGAATAAAGTTTGGAGGAATTCAGCAGTTGGTCCAGATTGACCAACACTGTATTGTACTATAGTCTGTTCAAAATTTGTGTTCCACTAGCCTCTATCTAGCTAGCTATTTCTATCTGTCTATCTATCGCTATTTCTATTTGTCTATATATCTATCTATTTCTATCTAACTATCTATATCTATTTCTATCTATCTATCTATCTATTTCTATCTATCTATAACTATCTATTTCTATCTATCTATCTATTTCTATCTATCTAAGCATAAGAGGCCAAAAGGAACACAAGTTTTGAACAGAGTATAGTCTTCCCCCCCTTATTTATTATTGAAGGAATGAACCAACAAGGGAGGGAGGGAGTGAAGGAGAGAAGGACTGCACAGAGAGACACATGATTTTTCGAACCCAGATCATAATTAGTACCTAAAAACAACAACAAAAAACACACTTACACACACACTCTCTCTCTCTCTCTCTCTCTCTCTCTCTCTCTCTCTCTCTCTCTCTCTCTCTCTCTCTCTCTCTCTCTCTCTCTCGCAGTCGTAGAAGGGTGAGAGGAAGGGATGAATTGGAAGGCATGAGATGAAAGTGGCTTCAATATAAAGTTGGTAATTGAATGGAAGGAGAGAAGAAAAGAGGGGGGTCTGGGAAGGAGGGGAAGAGGGGGGATGGAGGGAGAGAGGGAAGAAAAGAGGGGGATCTGGGAGGGAGGGGAAGAGGGGGGGTGATGGGAGAGAAAATGGTGAGTCTGGGAGGGAAGGAGGGAAGGGGAGGATAGTAGAAAATGGAGGGGTTTTGGGGAGGGAAGGAGAAGAAAAAGGAGGGTGAGGATGCTTGTTTGTTTGCATGTTTGTTTGTTTGCTTGTTTGTTTGTGTGTTCCTGTACGATAACTCCCGTAATTATAGGGAGTGATTAAAAGAGATGGACGAACAAGAGAAGAGAGAGAGAGAGAGAGAGCCAGGAGGTGAAGTGGAAGGGTATCTGGAAGTAATTAGGTGCATGTGTGGAAGGTGATAAAGTGTCTAGAAGTGGAGTCTGTGGAAAATGGAATGGGAGAATGTCTGGAAAGTGGAAAATGGAAGGATATATATCATGGAAGAGTGTCTGGAAGTGGAGTGTGGTGGAGTCTGGAAAGTGGAATGGGAGAATGTCTGGAAAATGGAAGGGTATCATGTAGGCTAAGTGGATGATTGCCTGGAAGTGGTGGGTGTGGAGAGTCTTTGAAAATGGTGCATCATATCTGGAAAGTGGACTGGAAGAGTATATCTGGAAAGTGGAAGAGTGCCTGGAAGTAAGTGGGGGAATATGTTTGAGTGGAAGAGTGCCTGAAAGTGGAGTGGGTAGTCCTGGAAATGAGGGAATATCTGGAAAGTGAAATAAGAGTGCCTGGAAGTGGAAGAATATCTGGAAAGTGGAATGGAAAGTCTCTGGAAATGGTAAACATATCTGGAAACTGGAATATGAGGGCATTAATGAAGACTGGAAGAATGCCTGGAAGTGGAATGGGAGGGCTTGTCATGACTACTGTAGAGGAGCGCCTGGCTGGAGATGGAAGGGAGGTAACTATGGAGAGAAGAATGCCATGTGGGGGAGAGACTCTAGTTAAATATAGAAGAGCAACCCGACCCCTTCAGAATATATATAGCACCACTCCACTCAATCTGGCTTCTGGCTCTCTCTCTCTCTCTCTCTTTGTGTATATGTGTGTGTCTCTCTCTCTCTCTCTCTCTCTCTCTCTCTCTCTCTCTCTCTCTCTCTCTCTCTCTCTCTCTGCATCACATCACGAGTAATTTCCCCCCAAAGACAAGAACTGCCAGGCGAGTGTCATTTATCCTCAGTCGTACACAAAGATACATTCCCTCTCTCTCTCTCTCTCTCTCTCTCTCTCTCTCTCTCTCTCTCTCTCTCTCTCTCTCTCTCTCTCTGTGTGTGTGTGTGTGTGTGTCTGTGTGTGTTTTATCTCTCTCTCTCTCTCTCTCTCTCTCTCTCTCTCTCTCTCTCTCTGTGTGTGTATGTGTATCTCTTTCTGTGTGTGTTTGTGTGTGTGCATCTCTATCTCTCTTTCTCTCTCTCTTTCTGTGTGTGTGTGTTTGTGTGTTTCCTATCTCTCTCTCTCTCTCTCTCTCTCTCTCTCTCTCTCTCTCTCTCTCTCTCTCTCATGACACCGAGATCCTTCCTTCCTTTAAAGTGGAGTTGCCTTTCGTTGCCTCGCCAGTAGCGTTGGTGTACAGTTTCAGTTATAAGTTGGTGGTAGGTAGAGTAGTGGATGTTTTGGTGGTGTGTTGTTGTGTGTTGTGGTGTGTTGTGTTGTTGTGTGTTGTGTCGTGTGTTGTGTTGTGTTGTGGTGTGTTGTGTGTAGTGTTGTGTGTAGTGGCTGTTGTGGTGGTTGTGGTGTGTTGTGGTGTGTTGTGTGTTGTGTTGTGGTGTGTTGTGTGTAGTGGCTGTTGTTGTGGTGTGTTGTGTGTTGTGTTGTGGTTAGTTGTGTTGTGTTGTGTTGTGTGTTGTTGGTGTGTTGTGTGTAGTATTGTGGTCACGAACTACCTTATGTTGTATGCAGTAGTGGTGGTAGAACACACACACACACACACACAGAGAGAGAGAGTAGAGAGAGAAGAAGAGAGAGAGAGAGACAAACAAGCATACACAAACACAAAGAGAGAGAGGGATCGAGAGAGAGTTAAGACCTTCATTTCCACGTTTGTCTGTACACTGTTGACTGGTGTGTGTTGTGGCTCATCTTTGGCAGCCTCTCTCTCCTTCACTCATTGAGGCTCTTATCCCACTTGAGCCGCTCTCTGATCACCACCAGGAGGTCTCTTGAGGGGCAGGGTGGTGTGGCAAGGAGAGGGGCAGGGTGGTGTGGTGTGGTGTGGTGGTGTGGCAAGGAGAAGGAAGGAAATAGGGACAGACAGACAGAGGAGAAAACACAGGGTCATATAGGTGTGGTTTTGGAGAGGTGTAGAGGCAGGGATGTCGTGGCAGGGAGAGTGGCAGAGGTGGGGTGTTGAGGCAGGGTGGTGTGGCTGGGAGAGAGTCAGTAGAATCAGGAAACAGGGGCAAAGGTGAGACAGAAACAAGGAGGCTAAGAGAGAGGAGAGGAGGCAGGGAGAGGGTCAGTGGAATCAGGAAACAGTGGCAGAGAAAGAAAGGTATATAAGGTGCAGCTGGAGAAGGACAATGGTATAGGAGTTTGAACATAAGAGGTTCCTTCCTTATTAAGAATGTATACGAGAGAGGACTGATGAGAGTGTGGTAGAAAGAGAAGTCTACTGTTATTATATAGAAAGGATGTATAAAGGAAAGAAAGGGTAGGGAGAGACGAGAGATGGGAGGAAGAGAAGAAGAGAGAGGTGGGTGGAGGGGTGTTTGGGAGGTGGGTGGAGGGCGTGGTTGGTGGGTGCATGGGGGTGGCAGTGTTGAAGTAATGGGCATGATGAATTAAATTATAGGTTAATATGTCCCCTCTTCCCTTCTTATGACCCAGGAGACACACACACACACACAGCACACAGAAAGAGAGAGAGAGAGAGAGAGAGAGAGAGAGAGAGAGAGAGCAGGAAACTAACATAACACCTTTAGTTTCTGTAGAGACCAGAAACAACCAGGTCCTGTGCTGCTTCTCTCTCCTGACATCCCATCCCTTTCTATCCTCCTTTCCTCCATTCCCCTTCTTTCCTCCTCTTTCCTCCATTTCCTTCCCTTTCTCTCCTCCTTTCCTCCATTCCCCTCTTTCCTCCATCCTATTCTCTCCTCCTTCCTCCATCCCATACCATTCTCTCCTCCTTTTTCCTCCATCCCATCCCCTTCTCTCCTCCTCTTTCCTCCACCCCCTTTCCTCCTTCCTTTCATCTACATTTTTTTCCTTTTTACTCCATCTTCTTCTCTCCACTTTCCTCCATTCCATTCTCTCTTCCTCTTCTCCTCCATTTCCTCTTCGTCTTGTCATTTTTCCTCCTCATTATCTCCTCCTCATTTCTTCCTTTTCATCTTTATTTTATTATCATTCCTCCATCACCTTCCACTATCATCCCATTCCTTTTCTCATCTCTCTCTCCCCTTCCCTTCCTTCCTTCCTTCCTTCCTTCCTTCCTTCCTTCCTTCCTTCCTTCTTTCCTTCCTTTCTTTCTTCCTTTCTTCCTTTTCCCATTCTACTCATCATCTACTTTTCCCAACCTTTCCTCCTTTCTCACTCTCCAATCACTATCTCTCCCAGTGACCTCTTTCTCTCCCCTTTCCTACTCTCCCTTTCCTACTCTCTCTCCCACTCCCCTTTTTCCTTCCCATCTTCCTCTTCCTATCCTGTTTTTTACTCTCCACTTTTATCTCTCCCATTTATCTTTCTCTCTTTCCTCAGTGACACTTTCTCCTCTCCTTCCCATTCCCCCCGTTTTCTTTAATTATTCTTATATCTCCCTCCTCTCGTCTTCCCCAACCCATCCCCTTCCTTACAACACCCCTACCCCCTTTTCAACACCCCCTCACACAATCCCCTTCCCATTCCCCTTCCCAACCCCATTCCCCACTCCAATCCCTTCCTTCCCTTCCCCCCCTCCTTCCCATTCCCCTTTCCTCCCCTTCCTTCACCACACATATCCTTCCCTTCTCTCCATGCTCTTGTGTGTCCTTCTCAGCCCTCAACTTCAACTCCTTCTCAGCGTAACCCACCCACCCAGTTAATGGATTTTCTCAACTCTTACTTACTCTTTACTCTCAGCTCTTACTTACTCTTTACTCTCAGCTCTTACTTACTCTTTACTCTCAGCTCTTACTTACTCTTTACTCTCAGCTCTTACTTACTCTTTACTCTCAGCTCTTACTTACTCTTTACTCTCAGCTCTTACTTACTCTTTACTCTCAGCTCTTACTTACTCTTTACTCTCAGCTCTTACTTACTATTTACTCTCAGCTCTTACTCTTACTCTTTACTCTCATCACACGACTCTCAGCTTTTTCTCTCAGCTCTTACTCTTACTCTTTACTCTCAGCTTTTAATTACTCTTTACTCTCATTTCACGACTCTCAGCTCTTTCTCTTACACTTTACACACCACTCTCACCTCTTAACTCTTTTCTATCATCACACAAACCACAACATTATTTTTCCCTTTTCAATTTGGCCAAGGTTTCAGATGTAGGCAAGTTATAAAATTACATGGGAACACAGATCCTACCCAGAATAAACATATAGGCAATACAAAGAAATTATTTAAGGGGGTGTGGGAATAGGGGGGACAGGCTTGGGAGGGTGTTTGGGGGGTGCAGGGGTAGGGGGACAGGCTTGGGAGTGGGTTGGGGGGTGCAGGGGTAGGGGGACAGGCTTGGGAGGGGGTTGGGGGTTAGGGGGGTTGCGGGAATAGGGGGACAGGCTTTCTACCCACCCTAAGCCTGTCCCCCTATTCCCGCACCCCCCCAGTCCACCCCAAAGCCTGTCCCCTACTCCCACACCCACTTAAGGTGATATTTAATTATTTTTTGGTACAATGGAGTGTTTTGATTCCCTCTAAAGTCTAAAGTCTAAAGTCTAAAGTCTATAAAGTATGCATGCTAGAAACAGGACCAGAGGGGCATAAGTAATGGTATTCTGTTGCTTGGAATAGTTTGGAGGATTCAGTTGCTCCAGATTTATCCCCAAACACAAGACTTCCCCCTTTAAAAAAACACCAACCAACATACAACAAAACCTACATATTAATACTGACAAGGCTGTTTGGGTTCTACTAAGCTACGGTATCTATAATTAATTTGTTTACGAGGGTTTCTATGCTGCTTCTCTCTCCTCCATCCCATTCTGAATGAAGGAATGAATGAATGAAGGAAGGAAGGAAGAAATACATGAATGAATGAATGAATGAAGGAAGGAAGAAAGGAAGGAACACATGAATGAATGAATGAAGGAAGGAAGGAAGAAAGACATGAATGAATGAAGGAAGGAAGGAAGAAAGACATGAATGAATGAATGAAGGAAGGAAGGAAGGAAGGAAGTAAAGAAAAAAGGGAGGAATGAAGGAAGAAGGAAGGAAGTAAGGAAGGAAGAAATGAACGAATGAATGAATGAAGGAAAGAAGGAATGAATGAAAAAAGTAAGGAAGGAAGAAATGAATGACCGAAGGAACGAATGAAGGAAAGAAAAAAGACAGAAAAAAAACATAATGAATGAATGAAGAAAAAATGAACGAAGGAATGAAGAAATGAATTGTAGTAACCCAGGATGGAGAATAACACACAACTAGGACGGCTCCATTTGTATTGCCCAGCTGTAGCCCAGAGTGACCGGCCAGAGTCACAGCTCAAGTGCGTCTGCCCAGAATGTGCATTCCCATCACCTCAACACATACAACAGAGATTTAGATCAATACAAATACAGTATTTGAAACCCCGAACTAATAATTGTAACCCCCTGTATCCGGAACCACAAACTAGTTAATACAGTGTTCAATACATATGTAAAATATACATTGCTACATTCCTCCCCCCTAAAGTTACATATATCCGTATCTATCAGGTTTTACGGAGACTCTAGAAGACCTCCTCAGCTCAGGAACAGGTGATGACTGGGGCAAGTCCACCTGGGTTGGAACTGAGGGTGGAGCAGCAGCATCAGATGCAGATGGAGAGAGACCAGTGAATGGTGGAAGTGACGTGGATGGACGACCCTCCTCAAGGCTCACCGCTGTCTGCTCTGTCTGCTGCTCTGTCTGCTGCTCCGGGGTTTGACTCTTTGGCTCTGGCATGTCGAATGTAGGCATACTGGTTACTGCTGACCCCTTGGAGACCTGTGGCACACAAGCAGTTGTAGTCATGTCTCCGCTAGCAACCTGTCGGAAACGTAAATGATCAACATGCCGTCTGAAAGTACGACCATCTTCTAACGTCACCTCATACGATGTCCCCTGTCCGGATGTTATTACTCCTGGTAACCAATTGGACCTCTGACCAGTCTTAGGAAGTGAGTAGACATACACTTTGTCACCCACCTGGAATGAGCGAGGTCTGGACTGTCTATCATACCATTCTTTTTGTGAGCGTTGATAGTTGTCCATTCGGTTCTGCCTGATGTCTTGCTTCAAAAGATCCAAAGAGGTACGCATAGGACGACTGAACATCATCTCGGCTGGACTCACTCCTGTAACACTGTGAGGAACAGCTCTGTAGTTAAATAAAAACCTAGACACTTTCGTACTCAGAGAACCATTTCTTTGCTTCCTAAGGCCAGTCTTAAAGGTTTGTACAGCTCTTTCTACCAATCCATTGCTTTTAGGGGACCAAGGTGGTGAAGTAAGATGGCGAATACCATTCTTTTTGCAAAATTCCTTAAAAGCAGGACAAGTAAAACAAGTAGCATTATCAGTTACAACATAATCAGGGATACCAAACGAGGCCATTGATTTTCTGCAGCACTCTATAGTCACTTCTGCTGATGTAGTCGTAGTCTTATGGACATCCAACCACTTACTGTGGGCATCCACAATCAGAAGCCACATAAACCCTTCAAAGGGGACCACAGTAGTCCAAGTGCAGCCTTCTCCCACGGTTGTGATGGCCACGTCCAGGGTTGAAGGTCGGCGGGTGGAGCACTTCCTCGAGACTCCTGGCAAACCGAGCAGGTAGCTGCTACTTCCTCCAACTCCTTGTCTAAACCAGGCCACCAGAAGTATGAACGAGCACGATTCTTCATTCGAGAAGCTCCAAAATGGCCTTCATGAACTTCTTTTAACACGGCTTGCCGTCCCTGAGGTGGAATAATTACCCGACATCCCCACATGAGACACTCTTCGTGGATACTTAGCTCACTCATTCTGTTCTTGTAAGACAAAAACCCGGGGGATTTATCAGAGAGATCATCAGGCCATCCCCACCGTACATACTCACGCACAGCTGACAGTACAGGGTCTCTACCCGTCCACTTCCGTATTTGCTCTTGCGTCACCGGACCTTCGTTCAGGAACTCCATCAGATGAACAGTTTCAGTAGGCGCAGGAACTTTAGTGGGAGAGTGCGGTAGAGGGAGACGACTTAGACCATCACAGTGGGTTTGGTACCTGCCTGGAGAATATACCAGTTTGTATGTATAAGCCGATAACATAAGAGCCCAACGTTGCACTCGGGGTGAAGCATTTACAGGAAGAGGTTTATCTTCACCCAAAAGTCCAAGTAAGGGTTTATGGTCTGTGACAATCACAAAAGGCCGACCATAAAGGTAGTAATGCCACTTTTTGACCCCTGATATGATACTCAATCCTTCCCGATCTATTTGTGCATACCTCTGTTCTGTCTCATTCAATTTCCTAGAATAGAAAGCTACTGGGCGTTCTACCCCCTTATCATCTATCTGTGATAACACACAACCCAACCCATAAGGGCTAGCATCACAGGCTAGCACAGTTTCCTTGGAAATGTCAAAATGTGCTAAACAGTTTGACTTCAGTAACAATTTCTTAGCTGCCTGGAACGCCTCACTCTGTTCCCGATTCCACTCCCATTCCTGTCCGTCTTTCAGTAGTTTATACAAGGGAGACAGTATAGATGCTAAGTTCTTCAGGAATCTACTGTAATAATTTATTAATCCCAACCAGGCCCGAAGAGACTTAACATCTGTAGGAGCAGGAGCCTGTACTATGGCTTGGGTTTTATCGTCTGTAGGTTCCACCCCCTTACTGCTCACCCGATGGCCTAAGTAAGTCACCTCAGGCAACCGGAGTTGGCACTTGGCACGGTTGAGTCGCAGACCTGAAGCACTCATCACCGAAACCGATGCACCCGTATCCACCTCCATTTGAGTGTCCAAACCATTAATACGTAGCTTAACCATAACAGGAGTGACATGACAAATCTCATTCTGGTTGGAGTCAACTTTAAACAAACTATACACAGTATCACAGTTTGTCTCGCTTGAATGAGATACTCCAAACTCAGAAGTTGCAACTCACTTTCCATTTCCACAGACTTTTCTGTAACCTCCACATTATTTACTGTACCAGCTCTGTGAGCGGCCCTAGTATGACCCAATTTCTGACAGTCAAAACATGCCTTATTTCTGAAGGGACAGTCCTTACTTGCATGTCGTCGACTTAGGCACCTGAAACATTTGACAGGCTGTCGTGAAGCAGAAGTGCCGGGAGCTGAACTGGTATTACGGTGTTGGGGCCAATACACACGGTGTACACGGCTGGTCTCAACACTGACGTTCGGTTGTTGTAGTTCCTCCGTGTCACAAGCAGCAGTTTCCATAGCCACCGCTAGTTCCACAGCCTTGTCCAACGTCAAATCAACCTCCGACAACAATCTGCTCTGTATCTTCTTATTTATAACACCACACACCAACCGATCCCTTAACAGTTCATTCAGCATAAGTCCATAATTACAATGCTCAGATAGTTTCCGAAGCTTGGCCACAAAGTCTTTAATCTTTTCACCCTCCTTCATATAACAAGAATTGAACCGAAATCTCGCCAAAATCACTGAAGGCTTCGGATCAAAGTATGAATTTAGGAGAGCTATAAGGGCATCGAAAGACTTATCTTTGGGTTTACTTGGGCTGCACAACGAACGGAGCTTGCTGTACGTGGAGGCTCCAACGGACGATAAGAATATGGCTCTCTTGACAGCGACCTCGGTGACTGCATTAGCCAAGAAATACTGTTCCATCCGTTCACAGTATTCCTCCCACGTCGTCCCATTTCCCTCGTTGAACTGCTCTAGGGTTCCGTAGAGAGGCATCTTGCTTCCTGGTTACTATAGACTTCTCAGTATCCCATCCTCGTCGCCAATTGTAGTAACCCAGGATGGAGAATAACACACAACTAGGACGGCTCCATTTGTATTGCCCAGCTGTAGCCCAGAGTGACCGGCCAGAGTCACAGCTCAAGTGCGTCTGCCCAGAATGTGCATTCCCATCACCTCAACACATACAACAGAGATTTAGATCAATACAAATACAGTATTTGAAACCCCGAACTAATAATTGTAACCCCCTGTATCCGGAACCACAAACTAGTTAATACAGTGTTCAATACATATGTAAAATATACATTGCTACATGAATGAAGGAAGAAAAGCATTGCCGTGATCATTGTGGTGTATATATGTATGTATGTATATATGTATTTCAGTCTAAGTTACACACAACCTTTTTATATTAGCGTTAGGTTAGGTTAAGTTAGGTTAGGTTAGACTGGGTTGGGTTGGGTTGTTTTGGATTGGGTTGGGTTGGGTTGGGCTGGGCTAGGTTAAGTTAGGTTAGGTTAGCTTAGGTTAAGTTAGGTCAGGTTAGGTTAAGTTAGGTTAGGTTAGGTTAGGTAAGGTAAGGTAAGGTAAGGTTAGGTTAGGTTAGGTTAGGTTTGATTAGATTAGGTTAGGTTTGATTAGATTAGGTTAGGTTAGCTTAGGTTAGGTTAAGGTAGGTTAGGTTAGGTTTGATTAGATTAGGTTAGGTTTGTTTAGATTAGGTTAGGTTAGGTTAGGTAAGGTAAGGTAAGGTAAGGTTAGGTTAGGTTAGGTTAGGTTCGGTTAGCTTAGCTTAGGTTAACTTAGCTTAGGTTAGGTTAGGTTAGTTTAGGTTAGGTTAGGTTAGGTAAGGTAAGGTAAGATAAGGTCAGGTTAGGTTAGGTTAGGTTAGGTTAGGTTAGATTAGGTTAGGTTCAGAGGATAGATACCTTTTGTGAGGAATAGTTAGCACCCCTTTAAGGACTTGTGAAATAAATAAGGACATGATATCAGACTGTATGTTACGGACTGGGGAAGGCAATTCATACCATGGAGTATGACCCCCCAAAAAAAAAAGAGAGAGAAGAGAAAGATACAGAGAGAGAGAGATACAGAGAGAGAGAGAGAGAGAGAGATAGAGAGAAAGAGAGAGAAAAAAAGAGAGAGAAATAGAGAGAGAGACAAACACATAAACTCACGCACACAAACATTCATAGAGAGATAGATAGATAGATAGATAGATAGAGAGAAAAAAAAAGTAAAAGTAATTAAAAAAATACACCCCCCCAGAGGAATAAAACTCTTGGTAGTCTTTAAAAAAAAAATAGTTATATATATAAAAATGTTAAGTTGAGACCAAGCCGTTTCTGTGCCGGATTTTGCATTGAGCGGATTAGGTACACACACACTGTCTGTCTGTCTGTAATCCCCCTCCCCCCCCCCCGCTTCACCCCAAAATCCCTTATACTAACTAACTATCTATGGTGTATAAATCCTTGGTGGTGCGTCATGCTGTGTGTGTGTGTGTGTGTGTGTGTGTGTGTGTGTGTGTGTGTATGCAGCTTTCTTTTACATACATACATA